>BQNB010043311.1:0-19816 GCA_026074375.1 Tanacetum coccineum
AAAAAAAAAAACTAGAATGAGAACATAGAACACTTCTCGTTAACAAACACGCACATGGTATCTTTAGTTGCACAAAAATCTACTTCGAGAGAGAAAAAGATGTTTTAGTTGGACAACAAAATATGCATCCCAGACTGCAAATGGGTCAACAGAAACACAGGCATGGAACTAAATACACCCCAAAGACCCAAAGCTTTGTAAAATTATAAGTTTTCACCTTCGCATGTGGAGTTGAATCTGAAGACAAACTTCCCATATATGATGACAGATGAGAGCGCAGGTGACATCTTGTAAAATCTTCTTGTATCACCTACATAAAAATCTTAGATTACAAGATATAAAAAGATCATTTAACGCAAGAGGGATATCATATGCTAAACATCTAATGGGAATAAACTGTTTCCACAAAAACAAACACAAGAATGAATTACCTTCACACGTTGTGTACTTGCAAAGCGATCTGTTACAAGCGCAGCCATGTAAGGATCCTACAGTACACGATAGGCATTAAAAAAAACTCGCAACCACCTGAAAGCCATGAAATACACTCCAACAAGCAAATTCACATGACCAATGTAGGCAACATAAACAAAATAAATGAACAATGATCCTACATTTGTGTCGTTTAAAAACTTCTGAAACAAGGTTACCACAAGCACGTATGGGCATTACAATAATATCCAAAATCGCCTCCATTTGGGCTTGCCCAAAATGACTCGTTTTTAATGCCACGTTACTAAGATTCTTGAGTGTAAACATAAACATCACAACGATGAAGGATAATATTTGTTTCACAAAAAAATGGAGTATCTGACACGCAAGTACAAAAATGAAAGATAATAAATGAAAAACCTTTTCAATGGCAAGAACATTTGCACCAGATTCAACAAGAACATTGGTGAGCGACCCAGTTCCTGGACCAATTTCAAGCACCATATCACCATCACCCACATTTGCAGCATCAACAAGTTTATCATTAACTTCACCATTTAACATGTAATGCTGCATCACAAAGGAACAGTTTCAACATTTTAAATATCACTCCCTCAATTTTTCAACATGTAATGCTACATTTTTGTACAGGGTATGCAAGCAGGGGAGTATCCATATGTTTGGTTTGGGGGCAGTGCCCTCCATGCTTGGCTCAACAAATTCAGTTTTTAGTGTAAAAAAAATGATTATTGGGCTTTTTATTAAAGCGCCCTCAACCGCAACATCAAATTGCCCCCCACACTTAAGCCCAACAATGTAAAAACCTTATCTCTATCTTCATCTTTGTGTGCACAACGACTTTTATCAAGATATAACATTTTTTGCCCCCATCCTCTAACTTCGTGGTTCTGCCACTGTATGCAAGTGCATAACTTGTGTCTACACCAACCTAGCACGAACTTTTGATGTTACAGGATAGGAGTTTATGGATACTAAAAGCGCACGAAATGCAATCAAGGCCAGTTAGACATAAACAAAGAATAATGTGGAGAAGAGAATAAGCAAGTTTTTGAGCTTCATTTTCACTTATTGCATGGCTTTTACTTGGCATTATGTTGGTGAACAGTAGCAGTAGTAGTAGTAGCTATTTTGTTTTATAAAAGTGTTGGGTAAGGTAGCTGTTTAATGTGTAAAATGAAGTAAAAGTAAGTGATCCGAAACGCTAAATGCTAACCACGCCAAATATAGATTCACTTTTCCCTAATTTCAATCTTGTATAATAAATCATCTGACTTTACATGTAGCCACCCATTCTACAGCAATCAACACGGGTGGACCTAGTGGGTTCTCGGGAACCAGAAAGATGTTTGCCGCCAGTGTAAATTTTCGTTAAAAATCATGTTTTTTTCCGAAATGAACCTGCTCCCGAAGTTTCGTGTCATACAAATACATGTCTTGTTTAGTTAGCCACTAATCTATACTACATTCTAAAGCATTTGAAACACTTCCATATTTAGAAAGTCTGAAAATTCAGACTTTTTCCTTTCTTTTTATGAAAATATCCCTTTTTAAGGACAAACACATCCATCTCATTTTATGTAACAACCTTTTGTAACGACTTTTTGTTATGTGCAATCTTATCAATCTCATTTTAAAGGAACACATCTTAAAAAATTGATCTTTATTTTTAAATTGAAATATCTTTTTATCTAATTTTATTTTTTATGATTTAATTTCGATCATTTTTCTAAAATTTTGTGCGCTTTAATTCAACATCAATTTTAATATATTTTTATTAATTTTTTTTTTTTTTAATGCAACATTCTAGTACATCAAAATGAATACATGTCTTCTTAATCTGTTTACTAGTTTTATTAAAAACGTACATTTTTATTCATTTTCATTTCATTATATTTGTAAAAAAAAATTGTGCAAAGGTCAGCCCCTAGCAACCAACATAACACCCACCAACTGTTCGACGAAATGCCTAGTCAAAAATTAAACACTTAGAAAGATAAAGAAAAAATGACCTGACCTGACCAAGAGCTTTTCTCGGCATACGGCCTTTGGAATTGAGTGCTTTGAGAGTGGCATGGTAATCATCTGGTTCTTTGATCTTGATTTTGGTTATTCTGGGTGCTTTTGTTTTAGGTTTATCATTATTGGATACGGTACACACAGTTACTGTGTGTGAAGTTGATGTTGTTGAGGTGTTAATGAGGGAATGAGAAGATGATGAGGGGATTGGCGGGAAATTTTGTAGGATGAGACTCATCTTCTTCTTCTTCTTCTTTTAAGGTGTTAATGTGACTGAACAAGAATTGAAATCAAAGTGTTATCTTCCCTCTACCAGATTCTCTTCGGTTCGGGTCGGAGTATACCCACTCATATTCGTACCTAATATTTTTTTAGAGCATTCAAGTGGTGTGGTAGCCAATGGGGCAAAACAAAACCTACAAGGTTGATTAATCGACGTCTAAGTGTTAACTTGTCGATTTTTGTAAATCGGTCGAACAAATAGGTTAATCGTAGTCGATGGCGGTCAACAGCGGTCAACAATAATCAATGATGGTCAAACTTGTCAAAAACATGCAAATCTTGTCGGAAATACCCAAAACTCACCGTAAACTTGTTTGAATAATATATAGTAGCTGTTTATATGTCTTACAAGTTGTTTCTTAAAACAAATATTGCCGAGAATATCCAAAACTCACCGGATATACTCAAAACTCGTCGAAAATACCCAAAACTTGCATAAAATGCAAATCCGATTAATCCCGCCAGAACCGATTGCAAGGTACAAGAGGGTCGACCGCCCGACTACTGATTCGCGATTTTTGCAACCTAGATTCTACCAAAAGATGTTGTCACGTAAGGTTTTTTTCCAATAACCTATAACTTAATTCGAAACTTTTTTTTTTCATCTCTCAAGTTTTAAAATACCTTAAAGCATGTGGCTTTTAAAAAAATATTTATAAAAAAAGGTTAAAAACTTGGTGGCTTGGCTAATGGATTCGGCGCAATGACCTATAACGTAAGGGACGGTACTGGTTGGTGCCATAGGATCGCGTCATAGAAATAAATCAATTTTTTCGAGTTGAATAATGTATTCACGATGAAGGAATACTAAAAATGGTAATCACTTAGGATGACTTGAGCGGGAACCACGAGGAGTATTTTGCGCGCCAAAATTAGAAAAATAAAGTTATAGTTTAGGTTTTTGAAAAATGACTTAGTTCTCTATAACTTATGGCTCTTGATACCAATCTTTAACACCCCCAATTTAAAACATGATTCGAGACCAACGATTGGGTGTTAATAATAAGTACAACAGTCATTAAATTATAAAGAACGACTCGAAAAGAGACGTTATAAAAACATAATCCATTCCAAAAGAAAGATCAGAGTGCAAGCGTTATCCCAACATAAAGATTAACAAGGTACAAGTATTCAACAAAATATAAAAACATTGTTTTTGAGGAATGGATATTGATCGGACGAGTGCTCTGAGAAAAAAATCAATAATAACCATTTTAATAACTCAATTCTTAATTAGATTAACACAAGAACAATAACTGATGCATCAATCAGTTTACCCAAAAACAAAACAATATCCACTACTTTTACTCAGGTGGATCAAATTATCTAAACATGATAATTGTCTATTACAAATCAATCACCAAAGAAACAAACAAGATCAAATGATCTAGAATTAGGGTTACAGCTTTTGAGAGAGAGAATAATTTGTCAAGAAAAGAGAGAAATATCAGGATAACCAAATATAAGTTGTTCCAAACAAGTTTAATATGCCTTGACTAGGTCATGGAATCAACTCACTTGGCAGAACTATCCCTTCATGCTTCCCTTCATTCTGAGCCGACAATGTGTGTTAAGTAATTCCTATTAATAAAAAAAATTTTTTAATGTTTTTTTATGTTGGCGAGCATCGTCGGGGGTGTTTGCCTACTATATACAATTGGACAAAAGGTGTTATATGGAGACCACTTTCTTGCCCGTTTTTTGTTTTCGGATGAAAGGATGTACACATATTGTTAATTCGATGTTCTCTATCTCAGAGGATTTGCGATCGTTGTTTGCCGTTGGTGGGAATTCGAGTTCCACTTTGGCGTTCGTATCTCAGAATGGACGAGTGGTTCTCTTCAATCGACTTCCAGGGTTCAGTTTAAAGGTTTTTTGAATGAGAAGTCTTCTACGTTTGCTTGGTGGTTATTTGGGGATTTCGGAATCGTTCTACTTTTGATGTTAATAAGCCGTCTAGATCGATCCTTTTTGAGAATATTGTCTCTTCCTCCTTTCTTTGGTGTAATAGTAGGTGTAGTAGAAAGTTCTCTAGGGATGATTGGCTTAAAAACCCGCATTTAATATCTTTGTAATTTCTTTTCTAGCTCCTTGCTAGTTTATAAAATTTTGCCGTTCAAAAAAAAAAGAATAGCCTAATTGCAATGTCCACCTATAAGAACTTGAGCTGCAAAACAACTGTGAACAATGACACAATTAGCCCCTCAACTTATTTACCAGCTAAGACTATGCATTTTAACATCCCCCTTAGTCTTAACATGGTAAATATCAAATAAGCCAACCTTATTAACGAAATCTTTATGTTGAATTGTATCCAACCCAGTAGTGAGAATATATGCAACCTGATTTGCATACTCTACTTTTACAGTTTTAACCACACCATTCAAATTTTTTCCCTCACAAAATGTAAATTTCTCTTAAGGTGCTTAGTCCTTTCATGAAAAACAGGTTTGGCATCAATTTTAATTGCTGAACTACTATCACAATAAAGTGATATTGGTAAAAGATTTTCACAATTTAAATCTTTCAAAATCTTTAGAATCCAAATAACTTCACTGGTTACAGAAGCAAGAGCCTTATACTTTGCTTCTGTTGAGGATTTAGAAAGAGTATTTTGTTTCTTACTTTTCCAGGACACTAGAGTGTTATTTAAATAAACACAGTATCCTGTAACAGATCTCTTTGTAACCACACACTTAGGCCAGTCAACATCAGAATTAGCTTTTAAAATCATACCTGGACTTTTTGTAATATGAATTCCCAAACCTAGAGAACCTTTAAGATATCTTAATATCTTAAATGCAGTTTTAAGATGAGACTTTAAAGGAGAATGCATAAACTGCCTCAAACAATGAACAACATAAGAAATATTAGGCCTTGTGTTAGTCAAGTAAATCCAACTCCTCGTAACACTTTGTTAGATCGTTATATTATCAAGTAATGGATCATCAACATTAGCTTCATTTGGAATACTAAGTTTGGACTGCAAAGGAGTTTTTGCAGGCTTGCAGGCAAGCATACCATATTCAGATAAAAGATCAAGAACATACTTCCTTTGGTTAATACATATACCCTTATTTGTATCAATAACCTTAATACCAAAAAAAAATACTTAAGTTTTCCTAAATCTTTTATCATCAATTTAGATTTAAGAAAAAATTTAAACTTTTCAATCTTAGATACGCTATTACTAGTAAAGATTATATCATCTACACATACAAGTAATGCAACAAACGCACCTTTATCAGACTTAGTATATAAAGAATAATCTGATTTACTTTGACTAAAACCATTTTCAATAAGAGCACCAATATGTTTAGCATTCCATTCCCTAGGAGCTTGTTAAACCATACAAAGACTTTTTTAAGTCTACACACTTTGTCTGTACCAATAATAAATAACCTTACTAGTATGTAGACAGATTCAATAAGATCACCATATAGAAAAGCGTTGTTAACATCTAATTAAAAATAGGCAAATTATAAGCACAACGAGATTTAGAAAACATCTCACAGTAACCATTTTGACAATAGGGGAAAAAATTTCCTCAAAGTCAACACCTTCCTTTTGATTAAACCCCTTTACTACAAGTTTAGCTTTATATCTATCAATCTCACCATTAGACTTATACTTGATTTTAAAGACCCATTTACTACCTATAGGTTTTCTGTCATTAGGTAACTCAGTAACTTCTCAAGTATCATTTCTAAGTAAGGCATCCATTTATAATTCATAGCATCAGTCTAATGAGTAAACTTAGAAGCTTCATAAAAAGTTTTTGGCTCACTTTTTTTATTCAACTGAGTTACAAAACAGAATTTCTCAAAGTTAAGCTTAGAATAGTTAACATATTTTTCAAGCACATGCTTAACCTTTGAATCAATGACAAAATCATTATAGTTTCTAGGAAAAATAGTTTGTCTAGACGATCTTCTTAAATTTTGAGTACCATGATAAGAAGTACTAGGAATATGATCCATATTACCCTCGTAAAAAACATTATCTTCAAGTGTGGTTACTGATGACATCAAATAACGCTTATTTTATAGCATCATTTATCCTATATTATTAACCCATTTTATATAATTATTGCAAAGAATTGTTACTTAATCGTTTACATTTGAGAATTGCAGTAATTATGGAGTAGTTGGTGAAAGTTAGTAAAAGGCGCGCATTCTGGAGCTTAAATAAATATATTTTGAAGATTACTGTTATGAAGACCAATACGCCGTATCCATCAAGGAAGATACGGCGTATCCATGCCTACACTCACCAGAGACCACAAAGGAAACAAGATCAATACGTCGTATAGAGAAAAGACCAATACGCCATATTAGAAATATGGAATGAATATAATATTCTGGAAGATATCAAGCGTGATCCCTACTTTAAGAAACCCCCAATATGTCGTATCCAATCCTTGGATACGCCGTATCAAACCGACTTTCAGACCCTATAAATACAAACAAAAACGAGTTTTGAGTGTGCTAAATCATATTCTCGATACCTAGACCACAAAAGTTGATTTTTAGAGGAGGAAAAAGAGCAAAGAAAAAAAAAAAAAAAATAAACAAAGAAAAAAAAAAAAAAAAAAAAAAAAAAAAGAAAAAAAAAAAAAAATAACAAAAAAAAAAAGAAGAGTCTTTCAATGCATTACAATCCATAGGAGACATCATGAAATTCATATACTTTTATGTAAACGTTCAGTTTTTGGTATCATTCGTTAACCCTCCCCCCCCGGTTTAGTTTACCTTGTCTAAATAATTGCTTTTGAATCTATAATGACGTTTTGAAGGCATAATACCTTCTGAAATTAGCCATTATTATGAAGATCTGAATGATTGAATTATTGTTTTATCTTGATTTCGTGTTAATCGTTGAATGTTTGTTATGTTATCACATTAATTACTTGTTTTACGTCGCTGTTTGTATGCGACCTATCATTCAACTGGATCTAGTGATACGGACAAAGTAATCTAGAGTCTGGGATAGCTCTCTATATAGTAATTTATACATCTAGAATCATAGGATCACAAATATTGTCCTTCTAAATCTGTGTCTAGGATACGCTTCAGGCTTAACTAGTCAATTGGATATTGCCAATGGTTTATTGATCGTGTTGACTAGAAGGTGAACCTAGATAATTCAACAAATAACGTTTTGATTCCATTGGATAGTTAGACAAGTGGACTACTAATGTATAAATTGCCATTAAGCAGTGAGTGGGTAAAGTCTCTATGAGCTAGGGTTTAACATGATCACCATTGCTTTAATCTCTAAGATAGATTATAATCAGCAAATAAGGATGCTTTATGCGGATGCTTTATTTGTGACAGAATTAATGTGTCTAGGTCTTAGGAAGAAGTCTCACATAAGTCTTAAGAATGATATGTCATCTCGAAAGAAAAAAGTATTGCACTAAATAAACAAACCCACGTTCTAATCGGATTAATAATGGTTAATATAGTTTTCTATCATTAGGCTCGACGCTTCTTTTATCTTTCTGTTATTAGCTTAGCGTGGAAAAAGTGCTTTGAATTATTTTATAGTTACCGACCAACTGTGCCCAGTCTCTCAGGCTGAAACCCCCCCTTTTACCTATAATTATGATTAGAACTAACATAGGATTAGCATAGGTTTGACTTAGATTAGAATTAACATAGATTAGATAACCAAAATATAAATAAATTGATAGATTTAACCTCGCTTCAAGTGTTCGACACCCTACTTACCATGAATCTACCACCGACCGGGTACACTGCCCGTTAAAGTGTTGTTTTTTGTTAAGTCGGCAAAATATAAATTTAAAACTTAAAACATCAAAAATATACACCACAAAACGACACATCAAGTTTTTGGCGCCGCTGCTGGGGAGTGAAAATTAATCTTGATTTTTATTTTATGTTTTGGTTTTTTTAGATTAGATCTAACCCTTAGGAGTAGTGTTAATTAGATTAGTGTATATTCTGTAAATTATGTATATTTTGTTAGTTTAATTGTTTGCTTGTATATTTGTGTGCTTAATTATTTGCGTATTTAATTATTTTACTGATACACTGTTCTAGTCAATAACTGAATACGGCGTATCCACCACCATCGGATACGGCGTATCTAACTTTCTGTCCAATGCAGCATATTCATTCAACTGATTAATACGGCGTATCTACCTCTATTAGATACGGTGTATCGATCATCTGGAACAGATCCTTAGTTTTCATATTTAATTTTCGTGCTAATTTTTTTTTCTATCCTAAGAGAGCCCATCCTGCTGATTGTTTATCTCTTGTTTCAGGTAATGCATGACAAGGAGTTCTGTTAGGTTTATGGAAAAGTGTCGATTATGTGGTTTTATTATATTTTGTTATTATACTTTATTTTTGTTAGATATGAGTAAAAGACTCGGTCACCCCGTATATTTATTGTTTATAATAGTTCGTAGTTCAATAGTTAATCGTATGTCTTTCGGTTTTAAGCCGGGTACAAATACCCGGTATTTTATAAAAACTATATAAGCCTCTTCCAACTTTGGAAGAGGCAAGCTAGTCATTTTACACTTTTCATATTAAACACATTTTCTCTCACTAGATATTCTCTCTCATGTGTTTCTCTCTCTAGAAACTAGCCCAATCACAAGAATCATCACCGTGTTATGAAATAAACGATCCTACAATTGGTATCAGAGCGGGTTTGAATTCGTGATTGATTCCTATGGTTGATTAAGCTTAAATTCGTGCTTATTTGTGAAGCAAAAAAGCCCACGGCTCATTTTTGATTTTGGCTTATTTGTTTGTTAATCTTGATCTTCTCTTGTTCTACACATCAAAAAGGTTAGATTGTAACAATTTCAAGTGGTATACAAGCTCCTAGTTCGATTTATAAGGTTATTAAGTTTGATGTTCTTCGTGGAGGGTTGCTTCGTTTTTTATGATCCACGAAGAAATACATGTTATTGGAAGGTTAATCTTCATACACCATCTTAGTATTGCATGTTAGAGCTTTGATTCGTGGTTAAAAAGATAATATGGCTTGATTTTGCTTAATTCGTCCAAGTGTTCTTCGTGGAGAGTTGGTTAAAATATCATTTTCTAACCGGCGGTTTGACAAAAGGTAGGGACAAGATCCGGAAATTTAGGAAAAAGTCAAAGGCGAGTTGCCAAAAGTCAAAGGCGAGTTGCTTAATTTTAATAATTATATTCGCGGCGGTTTGTTTAAATTTGGTGGCGAGTTGCTTGTTCGCGGCGGTTTACACAGGATAGTGGCGAGTTGGCTTGAAAATAATAGCCGGCGAGTTGGTAAAAGGTACGGCGAGTTGCTAAAACACACGGCGAGTTGCTAAGATTATAGGCAGCGAGTTGCTCACGGCGAGTTGCTTAGTTTATTGGCAGCGAGTTGCTCACGGCGAGTTGATTATTTTATTGATCCAGCGAGTTAACAAAACTAGGCAGCGAGTTACTTCAAAACCACGGCGGTTTGCCTAGTAAGATCTTGGCGGCGAGTTGGCCTGTTAGGCAGCGGTTTGCTCAATCAATAGGAGGCGGTTTGGTTGATTTCAAAGCGGCGGTTTGATAGAAACATATACGCAGCGGTTTGATTTAAAAAAAAAAGAGTATCCAGACGACACCCCTTTTAGCGACACTTTTTGGCGAAAAAATTAAGTAATTTGTAATCTTTTTTCTATAGACTTTTTAACTTATTTTTACATCAAATTCAAATTTTGGTAATAGGGTAAAAATTATTTCGGTCGACACCTTTTTAGCGACACTTTTTGGCGGGAAAAATTAAGTAAAATATAATTTTTTCTTTAGCCTTTTTAGCTCATTTTTACACCAAATTTAGATTTTGGTAATAGGGTAAAATTTATTTTTTCATTATCCAACTGCGTTAAATTTCAAACAAATCAACAAACCAAATATCACAACCAATTATTCATTTACGGTTTTTCTATTGATTTTGTAAAATCCCGGTAAACTTCTTATCGGTTTAAATCTTAGACTTGTAAAATCCCGTGAACGTTAATTGCATTCATGGCAAATCTTTCATCTGAAGATCCAATCTACGATGAAGCCGGGCCATCATATGACTCGAATACTCCGTTTGAGGTACAAGATCATGATACCTTTGTAGATCATATGGATGAGTATCATGAAGTACACGAGATGCAAAACGATGTACAACACAACTACGTTGTTGACTCTGATGCTGACTATACGAGTGATAGTAATATTATTCCGTATGATCAGTATGTGGAAGACAACGAAGAACATGTTGTACAAAGTAATGTATCTTCTGTACGAAATGATGCATTGATGTCAATTCTCGATGAAATGCATGAACAGGGTGTACAAAGTAGGTCAGCAAATAAGCAGGTTAAAGTAGTTAATGACACATTGACTTCTGAACTTGCGAGATATAAGGAACTGGTCGGGGTGTATGAACAACGGGCTAAGTTTGAATTAACTGATAGAGAACGAAAGATTGATGAACAAATGAGAATAATTATCTCTGACCGAAATCGAAAAGAAACTTCTTTAAAATCGGAACTTCATTCTGCACAATTGCAACTTCGTTCTACAACCGATGTTCTGTCAAATCAAGAGGAAAGAGACTCATTCATGTTTAATATGTTAGGTTTTTTCAAAAGCTCATTAAGACATGAGATAACTTCATGATGACCATTCCAGAATGCAGCTTTTTAACTTCTAAGTTTGTGAACACATTGTTACTCTGTATGGAGGAGATTCATTATGAAGTCAAACTAAACAGGGTTGGAAAGAGTCTTCTTTGATTAGTTGTATGACGCTACTTGAAATAGCAAACATGAAGGTACATTTGCATAATGTAGAGACAGAATGAGATGGAAAGGTTTCTTCAACTACTGATGAATCCCTTAGCACTCAGTGTCTAATGCATCAATATCAGAAGTAATCCAACCAATCATCTGAGTCTCCACAGAATCCTCAAATTTCAACCATCAATTGTTGATAACTGTCAAATAGGACACAGGAAGCACTTCAACGGATAACTTGATTGAAAGCCTCAAGACCTCAACACACTTACCCTCATCTATAAAATCATTTCAAAGCACATCTTCCTCAAACGAACAATCAACTCCGAACTTCCTCAAACGCAAGGAACAATGCTACAGTTCAAGACGGCAGAGTTGTTGTTCAGGATGTTCGAGGTAGATACAATGCGAATAATCAAAGGAAGGACCATTTAGAGGACAATGCAGAGAGGAAATGTCTGTAGCTGGGAATGCAGGAGGTCAGAACAGAGTTGGTAACATAAATCCTGGTCAAGCTAAACCTATTAAGTGCTATAACTGCAATGGAATCAGGCACATAACACGACAATGTCCTCAACCAAAGCGACCTCAGGATTCAAACTACTTCAAAGACAAGATGTTGCTTATGAATGCTCATGAGAATGGTGCTGTACTGGATGAAGAGCAGTTGTTGTTTCTTGCAGGAGAACAGGTCACCAATTTTGATGACGATGTGGATGATTTGGCACTCAATGTGGACCATGTCTTTGAAGCTGATCAATGCGATGCATTCGACTCTGATGTTGATGAGGCTCCCACCACACAGACCATGTTCATGGCAAATCTTTCATCTGAAGATCCAATCTACGATGAAGCCGGGCCATCATATGACTCGAATACTCCGTTTGAGGTACAAGATCATGATACCTTTGTAGATCATATGGATGAGTATCATGAAGTACACGAGATGCAAAGCGATGTACAACACAACTACGTTGTTGACTCTGATGCTGACTATACGAGTGATAGTAATATTATTCCGTATGATCAGTATGTGGAAGACAACGAAGAACATGTTGTACAAAGTAATGTATCTTCTGTACGAAATGATGCATTGATGTCAATTCTCGATGAAATGCATGAACAGGGTGTCCAAAGTATGTCAGCAAATAAGCAGGTTAAAGTAGTTAATGACACATTGACTTCTGAACTTGCGAGATATAAGGAACTGGTCGGGGTGTATGAACAACGGGCTAAGTTTGAATTAACTGATAGAGAACAAAAGATTGATGAACAAATGAGAATAATTATCTCTGACCGAAATCGAAAAGAAACTTCTTTAAAATCGGAACTTCATTCTGCACAATTGCAACTTCGTTCTACCCTTAACCATCATAAGATAATGAGGGAAGAAGCGATCATTTTGAAAAAGGATTTTAAACAAAAAGAAGACAAATTCCTTGAAGAGTTTTTAGACATTAAAAGGCTAAAAGAAAAGGTTGAAGATAGATTATACAAACAAGATCAATCTGTACAAACGGTTCACATGATATGTAAACCAAAATCGTTTTATGATGAAAAGAACAAGGTAGCGATAGGCTACAAAAATCCCTTATGTCTCACCCGTGCAAAGCAAGTTCAACCTGCCCTCTATAATGGTCATGTATTAGTCATGTCCAATCATGCACGCCCTGTTGTACATGACTCAGAGGATACTCGTGAGATATCTGAGATAACTAGGAAAAGAATGCTTGAGAAAATGAAAAGCCCTCTATGTGTGGAAAATAAAATTAGGATTGCCCCCCCCACTCGAAGGAGAACCTTCTTGCAACCTTTGCTCCACAAAGAAATCTGACCCCAGAACAGATATTTTGGTCCATAGATAATAATGACAGGAAAAAGGCTGAGACCTCAGTTCCAAAACCACTTTCAGCATTGATAGTGTATCCACCCAATACTCCTGTCAAGCTTGTCCCTAGAGTTCTTCCAACTAAAAGTCAAGTGAAGATTAATCTTTATGTACGCACACAACTTTTTTACGAATTTGACAAAACTCAAAAGAGATCACACCAACAGGTGTTACGAGGGAAGAAAGAGGTTCTGAGCAAACAAAAGTAATGTTACCTCACTGAAGTTATTCCATTTTTCAAAACTCTTAAAGAACACTTTGCAGGAGTTCAAACGGCCCTCTTTAAAGAAGTTAAAGTAATGGAAGAAATTTTTGATCAAATGAATGACGAAGTGGACCAGAATACTGTGGACAAGCAATGTGCTGAAATTGAAAGGAAAAACCTTCTCATTGCAAATGAGAATCTGATTACTTAATGTTTGTACGAATCAATGTTGTTGAATGTGGGAAATCACGTAGTCTAGATCTTGAACACTGATGATGTTCTAAGTTCAAAATGAGATAAAACATGTTTCACAACTTGAAAGGGAATACCTAATTTGCAATTGACAGTATCAACACCTGCAGAGAAGGTTTGACAGTCCAAATTCACAAACTTCTCAGGATGTTCCTGAATTTAACTCATTTTTCAAGATTAACAATCTAGAAAATCAGATTCAAGAAAAAGACAACGTGATTAGAGACTTGAAAGTTCTAGTCTCGAATGTGAATGACAGAAACTGTGAGCCTTATAATGCAAACGATGTCACTGATCTTCTTGAACAGAATGAGCGTTTAAGAGCAGAAATAGAAAAGGTTAAGCAGCATTACAAGGAAATGTTTGCACGTTATTAAATCACGCGCACTAGCTAATGAACAGACATCTTCCTTGTTTAACACAGGATTGAGGATTAAAGGCTCAATTAGAAGGC
The DNA here is from genome assembly GCA_026074375.1 of Tanacetum coccineum. NCBI lineage: Eukaryota > Viridiplantae > Streptophyta > Magnoliopsida > Asterales > Asteraceae > Tanacetum > Tanacetum coccineum. Next base: position 14,336 of record BQNB010043311.1, read on the forward strand.
AATTTGAAAGTTGCCACTAGAAGTTCTGTCAAAACAAAAGGTCTTTGTTTTTTTTCCTAGTTAAACGTCATGTCTTCAATGTCATCGGTGATACAGAGAAGTTTGAAGAAAGAGACCTCAACATTGGGGGAGATTGTTAGCCTTAATTATATTAAGGCTAACACAAACATCACACGAAGCTCCTGATTTCAACTCATTCTTTAAGATCAAGAATCTCGAACATCAGATTCAAGAAAAAGACAACGTGATTAGAGACTTGAAAGTTCTAGTCTCTAATGTGAATGACAGAAGTTGTGAGCCTTATAATGCTAACGATGTCACTGATCTTCTTGAACAAAATGAACGGTTTAGAGCAGAAATAGAAAAGGTGAAGCAACATTACAAGGAATTGTATGACTCCATTAAGATTACGCGTGTTCACACTAGAGAAAAGACATCTACCATGTTAAATGAAATTGAGAGTCTAAAGGCTCAGTTGAAAAGCAAAGTGTCCTGTGTCACTAGTGACTCTGTCAAACCAAAAGTTCTTGCGCCTGGCATGTATGCCATTGATGTTAAACCCATCCCGCATCCCCTTAAGAACAATAGGAGTGCTCATTTAACCTATATCAACCATCTTAAGGAGAGTGTAGAAACAGTTAGGGAGATTGTAGAGGAAGCTAGAGTAGTTAAACCACTGGATAATGCACTTAACTATGCTTGTCAATACACTAAGCTATCTCAGGAATTGCTAGAATATGTGATTGGCACTTGCCCAAAAAGTTTCAATGAAAGAGATAACAAGGCTCCCTCTACCCCTGTAACTAGGAAAAAGCAAGTAACTTTTAATGATAAACCAGGAACTTCATCTAGTAACACACAGAAACACGAAGTGCACCAGAAAGTTCAACAGACTAATGTCCCTGTGATTCATTCTACAGGAGTAAACACTTCCACTGAAGCAAGCGGATCAAAGCCTAGAAGCAATACAAAGAAAAATAGGATCCTGCCTGCTAAGAGTGAGAATAAGAAGAAAGTAGAAGACCACCTTAGGACAAATAAGTCTGTATGGACAGAAGTGAATCGGGCTGATTCTAGCATTAGCTCTAAGCGTGTTGTAATTATTTCAAATTCTGAATCTATGTGCAAAATGTGTAATAAATGTTTAAACTCTGCAAATCATGAAATGCGTGTTGTTAATATTTTGAGTTCTGTGAATGCAACCCTCACTATTAAAATTTTCTTGAATAAAGGGAAGCAGATTTGGAAACCAAAAGGCAAGCTGTCTGATAACAGTTTGAACAAGACCAAGCGAGTTTGGAAAGCAACGGGCAAACTATTTGCGGAGATTGGTTATCAATGGAGACCCACAGGAAAGAAATTTGCCTTAGGCGAAATGTGCCCTTTAACTAAGCTTTCTGTAAAATGTTCTACTCTATCTGCTAACCAACAAGACCCCAACAAAAATTGGGGAACCAAAATTCCAAACTCTCCAAACTCGACTGTTTCCAAATGCAGGTCGTACAGGTCATCCTTTGGTATCTGGACTCAGGCTGTCAAAACATATGACAGGGAATCGTTCAAAGCTCAAGAACTTTGTGGTAAAGTTCATCGGGACAGTCAGATTCGGGAATGATCACTTCGGAGCTATCATGGGTTATGGAGATTATGTTATTCGTGATAGTGTGATCTCAAGAGTATACTACGTGGAAGGACTTAGACATAATCTATTCTCTATAGGGCAATTTTGTGATTCTGATATTGAAGTTGCCTTCAGAAAGCATACTTGCTTTGTTCGTGATATTAACGGTGCAGAATTACTTAAAGGTAGTCGTAGCAACAATTTGTACACGTTAACGTCAATTGTTTCTATAAATACATCGTTTCTACATCGATTGCTCAAGATGCACCTTCTACAAGTCATCGTGAGAAATCGTCATCCTCACATGTGCATCCTCCAGTTTTCTATTAAGGTGTTTCTTCAACATCACATCTGTTTCCTTCATCGATTGATTCATGATGGCACCTTCTACAAGTCATTCACTGTCGCCTTACAAGTGCATCCTCCAGTCTGTTCCTCAAGGTGTTACAGCTATACCAGCTATCGAGATACCTCAATACTAAGCTACTTTCATCCTCAGTTACCATGTTGTAGGAGAACCTAGTTCTGCACAGTCAACATCAGGGGATGTTAGTTTAGCTTAACCCAACCAAGTTACTCAATCACCAGATCATCTCAGAAAATAGACCAAAGATCACCCTCTTGATAACATCGTTGGCAATCCTTCTCGTCATGTATCTACCAGAAAACAGTTAGCATTCGATGCTTTGTGTGCTGTTTCCATATGATATGTCCAAGTCGAACCCAAGAACTTCAAAATGGCCGTGATAGAAGACTGCTGGTTTTAAGCCATGCAAGATGAAATTCACGAATTTGATCAACTTGAAGTATGGGAATTAGTACCTCGCCCAATCTATGTTATGGTTATCGCTCTCAAGTGGATCTACAAAGTGAAGCTTGATGAATATGGTGATGTACTGAAAAACAAAGCTCGGTTAGTTGCAAAGGATATCGTCAGGAGGAAGGTATTGATTTGGAAGATCGTCTTGCTCCAGTTGCCTCGGATAGAGGCCATCAGAATATTATTGCCAATGCTTGCAACCATAACGAATATGATCATCTACCAGTGGATGTCATAAATGCTTTTTTGAATGGTGATCTTCAAGATGAAGTCCTTGTCAGTAGCCTGAGGATTTGAGACCAGGATGATTCCTACTCCTGTTTATCGTCTGATGAAGGCTCTTTATGGGCTAAAGCAGGCACAAGGGGTGGTATTGACACACTATCCTAAGTTCCTTTTGCCAAACAATTTTCTCAAGGGTGCGTGGTATTCCAACGTTATTCACATGCAAATCAGGCAAACATATTCTACTTGTTCAAATATACGTAGATGACATCATTTTTGCCTCAATAGATCATAATGCGTGTCACATATTTTCAAAAGAAATGAGCTCCAAATTTCAGATGTCAATGATGGGACAATGTGTTTTTTTTTTTTTTCTTTAAGGACTACAAAGTTCTCAAAGTCTAGAGGGCATCTTTATTAACAAGCTAAACTTTTGCTCGCGAAAACCTTAAAAGAAATTGGAATGGATCTCTAGGACCTGTCGCTCACCAATGGTGGATCGATGAAATGGACGAGGATATATAGGATTCAGTGACCAAACTCGATTTAGAGGAATGGTTGGCTCCCTAATGTACCTTACAGCCAGTAGACCAGACCTTGTATTCGCTGTGTGCATGTGTGCTAGATATCAGCTAAGCCTACCAAAAAGCACCTTGAAGCAATCAACCATATCTTTCGGTACCTAAAAGGAACCATTAACATGGGTCTTTGGTATCCGAAGGACAATGCTATGTCACTAACAGCTTATGTAGATACGGATCATGCGGGATGTCAGGATTCGAGAAGAAGTACGTCGGGAAGTGCTCAGTTTCTTGGAGATAGATTGGTTAGTTGGTCATCAAAGAAGCAAAAAAGCACGACCATCTCAACAACAGAGGCGGAATACATTGCAATGTCTGGATGATGTGCTCAAATCCTTTGGATGAGATCTCAGCTAAAAGACTATGACTTTCTGTTAAATAAGATTCCTTTGTACTGTGATAACAAAAGTGTCATTGCTCTAAGCTGCAATAATGTCCAGCACTCACGATCTAAGCACATCGACATACGACACAATTTCATTCGATAACAAGTGGAAAATGGAGTGGTTGAACTCTACTTCGTGGAAACAAACTATCAACTGGCAGATATCCTCACAAAAAGCTTTACCAAGAGAGCGTTTCAAATTTCTACTCCCACGACTTGGGATGAAGAGTTTAACCCCTAAAACCCTCAAAACTCCTTTCAAGAAGGAGAGGATGAGTAAATGAAGTGTCCTCTTGTATCCTTTGTACATAAGTACATTAAAAATCGACTGGTAATTATTTTAAAGTCATTTGGAATTACAAATGGTTTGCAATTATTCATTGCAACGGTTCTCATTTGAAGGAAAGATTGGTGTCTGAAAGACAAATGCTTACCTAACAACGGGTAATTAATTTTACTCGAGCATGGATTACTTTATTCCATGTCAATTGGGATTTAATGTACATTTCAGTGAATTTTTCTTAATTCGGTAGGAGATAAGTCTTCCTGTTTGAACACCAAATAATTTTTTAATTGATTCTTAAAATATTATTTGGGTAACCACGGTGTGTTAAAGTGTTGTTTGAAACATCAATCCGGACAATTTGACACTCAATCAATGACATAAGCTCTTTTCAATAGAACGGGTATCGATTGAGGGGAAGAGTGTTGTTCAAATTTAATGTCTGGGTGCCGATTAAAAAGTGTAACAGGGTCTTGGAGAGACAAAAGAAGCTAAGGAATCAAATCTTTAGAGCTCTCATTGCATCAGCTGATGTTCCCTCTAGCGTAACAGAGACAACTGATACAACATCAACACTTCCACCACCACCACCTCCACTACAAAAACCTATAGGTCATCGAGATATTTGGGAGAAAGTTAAAGATCAAAAATCTCGAATGCATCATTAGTGGAAGACTCAGAGATATTGGCTACCAACTAATCAAGAGAAGTGAATGATTAAGATTAATATCATCGGTAATGCAACATACATCTTGTACATTCTAAGTAGTATAGAATTTGATGTTATGTGTCATTGTATGAATCTTTCATGAGTTTTTTTTATTAAACTTAAAAAACCAGGTTTTTGAGTTTAACGAAAAAATCTTTCAAAATTATCATATCTAACACTAACACATACCCTCAACCCGATTGGAAAGTGTAACCGGGTCTTGGAGAGACAAAAGAAGCTAAGGAACCAAATCTTTAGAGCTCTCACCGCATCAGCTGATGTTCCCTCTAGCGTAACAGAGACAACTGATACAACATCAACACTTCCACCACCACCACCTCCACTACAAAAACCTACAGGTCATCGAGATATTTGGGAGAAAGTTAAAGATCAGAAATCTCGAATGCATCATTAGTGGAAGACTCAGAGATATTGGCTACTAACTAATCAAGAGAAGTGGATGATTACGATCAATATCATCGGTAATGCAACATACATCTTGTACATTTTAAGTTGTATGGAATTTGATGGTATGTGTCAGTGTATGAATCTTTCATGAGTTTTTCATTAAACTTAAAAAACCAGGTTTTTGAGTTTAACGAAAAAATCTTGAAAAATTATCATATCTGACACTAACACATACCCTCAACGATTGAGGGGGAGCATTAATATGATCATACATCTAAGGTTCTCAAGGTGTATTCTCCACCCCCATGTGCTAAACATTTTCGAATACCGATGCACATATTACGGGGGAGCTTTTCTGAAATGCAAAAACAATCCACTAGTTAGTATAGAAGTCTTTAGGTATGATTAAAAGGAGTAAATGTGAGAACAAGGGAATAGTGCCGACTGAG
>BQNB010043311.1:21381-45580 GCA_026074375.1 Tanacetum coccineum
AAAACATGTAAATGTAAAATCTAGATCAAAAACGTCGAACCCGACTGTGAACTGTCACATAATACCAAACAAGCTAGGTGGCAACAAAAGCTTCTCTTATTTAATAAGTACCATATCATAAGAACCCAAAAGGGCATCGCACAAAGAGGGAAACACAGTCCCACAAGCGCAGACAACACATACACAATTACACATAGCACACACATACGTAGGACTAAGACAAACTTTTGTCGTATGTCTATGGATACATTTTTCCTTTATGGCGACTAATTAACTTAGGCCATGACCACAAATATCGGATTCAAATTAAACATCGTTACATGACCCGAGAAAGTGCAGAAGCACTAACATTTGTTGCGATTGAGAAACTTGAGTAGGAGTTGATTCACCTCATCAGGGGACTGTTCGTGAACAAAATGAGAACCTTCAGGCAAGTATATGATTTCCAGGTTAGGCACATAGTTCTTGACCTCCCCACTCTTCAAATATTCCTCCATGCCAGGAAACTTAAACACGTAGTCTTTTTCACCCATTATAAACAGTGCTGGAGCTTCTACTTTCAGTTCGTTTGGGTCTTGTTTCTGATATTCGACTTTCTCAGCAAATGACCTGCAACAGTTAGCGACATTAAGAACACTTAAAACACATGTTATTTAAAGTAAAATAATAGTGCAAAATGTAAGTATTATCGTTTTCAAGAGGCATCTGGTACCAACTCGAATTGACAATAGTAGTAACGCATTATTATCAAAAAGGGTTATTTTAATTCAGCTTGAGTAAGGATATAATGCATGGCTATTCTTATTCAACATGTTATAATGTTGCTAATATAGCAGATCTGATATAATTTACCTGTACGGAACTTGAAGTGCGGTCTGAAATCCTGATTTCTCATACAAAGCACCATAGACCGCAAGATCATCCTCTGTGAACCAAGAGGGTAGAGGAGTCGAAGGTTCCACCAAATCCATTATCTCTTGGTTTTCAGGGGCTATCGGGATTTCACTTTTAGAGAACAATATGTAAATGTTTCTCACCACTGTTTTAGCATCAAGGCGGCCGAAATCAGCTTCAGCTCTTCCTGGTTCCTAGTGAAAATTTCAGTTATATAATGCTGTGAACATCATTTCTAACATTTAATTTCAGTTATATGGTGACGATTGACATTATAGATATAATAAAAACTATCACTAGTTAGGAAGTTCTTAGTGAGTGAAGGAGAGTGTGTACCATCCATCTCCGGATGTAGAAACCTTCCGGAAGCGGTTGATGATTTCTGGGAGCATTAGGACGCATAAATGGCACGCCAAGTGTAATGATTCCTGCAACTTTCTCTGGATAGAAAAGTGCAAACCTGTAGGCTACCATGGCTCCAAAGTCTTTAGCAACGACAAACACCTAAAACGTGCAGAAACATGATCAAGGTAGTCAGTCGGTGTCCAATATTAGCATCCATAACCTTTACATACGTTATTAATAACACGAAAGGGAGGCACATCGCAAACATTCTATGAAATTTTTATCGTCATCTATCTTCTGAATGTCCTAGTAGTATTAGAGGATGTTGTCAATAGTATTTTTAAATCCTTCCAAACATCCTTCTAATTATCATTGACGCTAAAGAAGTTGCACAATATCCAAATCCTCTTTCTCAACAATGAATTTTAAAGCAGGCACCATTGCCAATAGGAACATATTTTGTATCATCATCTATCTTCTGATTGGGCATAACCTTTCTATATGATCATGTTTCAACAAAAGTCACGGAAATGTTTATATGATTACGGAGTAATTCCTTATTGTTACATATGAATAATAACTGTATCAAGAACTTTACTGCAATGAATAAAATATAGGATGTGAATCAATATAACATACTTTTATGATTTATTTACTAGTTGTAACCTACAAGTCCAACGTACTGCGGGTATTGTACCGCACTCAGGGACGGAGCCAGAAAGTTTTGCTCGAGGGGCACACTTTGATAATTTTTAGAAACTAGACTCCCCCTTGTGCCCCCTCTTTGTCTCCGCACTAACACCTCTAAAGCCGAAAGCAACGTACTCCCGGGTTTCAACTAAAGCCCATGGAGTAGGCCAAAACCTCAAGCTTATAAAGGGCTCAAATGTCACTTGTCATACGGATGTGGCAATGTGGGACGGGTTCTTGCGAGTGTCCTACTTAAGGTTTTGAAATCAGGGTCTTTAATCGATCTGGTCATGTCACCAGTTACCTATTCGAACATCGGGTCAACCAGGTTCCAACAATACATCCATATATTGAGCCTCAAAAAAACAATGTTTTAAAAACTGGTTTTCTAATCGACCCGGTCGAGCTACCGGGTTTTTTTGCTCAAAACCGGCATCCGATCACCCCGACAGGTTCACGATTCAAACAACCCGGGTTTTAAAACATTGCGACAAACGTTTACCAACAAAGATAACATGCACCTTGTGTAATTTATAAAAAAAAAAGAGAAAATCAAAACCCGTCTTGATAACCGGGTTGACCCCCTGTCGTGCCTCGACCCGATAGTCTAACTGGGTGTTGAAAACTTAAAGACCCACGTATTATATGGCCCGGTCTTGAACCGAACCGGTTGAAACCGGTTCGAAACATTGCTCAATATTGTAAGTAACCTTACTAGAAATGTTGAGAGAATCTAGTATGGAAGCAGTGTCTTTAACCAAGTCCAAGAAGGATGTTTTCTCGGGTTTCGAAGGTATGTAAGACAGTCCATAACCTCTGTAATCAGGTGCAAGTGCTCTGTAACCAGCTTTTGCAACTGCTATCATCTGATGGCGCCACGTGTACCATATCTCAGGGAACCCATGAAGGAATATCACTGCTGGTGATGACTCGGACCCGATCTCAGCTACGTGGAGGTTTAACCCGTTGACTTGGATGTACTTGTGCTTGATGTTCTCCATTGTTGTTTTCACACACAGTGAGTGAGTGAGTGGGTGTTTTCAAAGGTGTTTGGTTTCAAATTGTGGTTTCAAGGGGCTGTTTGGTTGACCTATATTCGGAGGTTTTGGATGGTTTTGTATTTAAATATCATTCTTCCATAGTGTTTGGTTCAAAAATTATGACGTTTTTCAAACTCAAAATGAATGGCAAATGGTCTAAAAATACATTAAAGTATTTTTGTTTTTTTAGACATTCATCTTTTAATTATTCTTTTGTATGTTTACACTTTGCTAATTTTTTTATTGTAGGCATAGAACTAGTTTAATACACTTATACCATTTTATTCTTTTACCATTATTATATTTAGTCCCTATACGTTACTTTTTAACATTTTTCACCCTTTTAACTCAATATTAATTTTAACTGCCAGATCATCATCAAACTCATCATAACCCCGTCATCAACCACCATCACACCACCACCGTACCTCTTCTCAACAACCACATTCTCCCATCTCCGCCACCAATGGACCTCAGTTCGCTCACTGCTAACCACATCGATCTGCTTCTCTTTTCTTTCTTTGTTTATCTCGATTCATTTTCATTTCTAATAACACCACATCTCGTCATTGTATTTGAGGTAACCCATTTTGCTGGTGTGTTTAGTTCGGTTTCTGTTTTGATGGATCCATTTTCATTTCCAATAATTCCATCCTCTCTCCGCTCTCTTTTAAACCCTAGTCATTTTCACTCTGCAAATCCACATATCTTTTTTTATTTATAAAATCCTATCTTTTTTTATATCTTTTTAGTATACCCTTCTAAGAAAGATGATGCAACAAGATATGTGGAATGCTCCTCCTGGGTTTAGAACATCTAAATCAGCTCCCTCGTCTCCTGCTAAGCCGACTGGTGGCGACATTATGAGAACTCGCACTGAGTCCTTTTAATTGAATCCCAATAATTTGAATCGCTCCGTGATGTGCCGTTGTGTGGTGTATATTTTTATTCGCCACCCCGATCTGATCGTATTGCCTTAATGGTCTTCCCGAGTTGATTTTCAACTTCATTTTTAAACACTTTGAACGTTTCAAAGACCTCTTTAAGAAGATAAACATAACCATAACGACTATTAGTCATTTGTGAATGTAATGAAGTAGCTAGCACATTGTCTTGACACATGTCTATGTGGACCGCACACATCAGTATGTATTATTCCAAGAAGATCAGTCACCCTTTCGGGACGATGTGGAAACGATTTCCTTGTCATCTTAGCTGATAAACAAGATACACATTGATCAAATGACTCATCATCTGTTGATTTTAAAAGCCCTTCTTGTTGTAGCTTTTCAATGCGTTTCTTATTTATATGAGCAAGATGGCAGTGCCATAGATAAGTAGAGTCCAAGTAATGCTTGACTCTTTTAGTGCTAACATTTAAATAGAATTATCATTTGGTACAAGATCATGCATATCAATTTTATAAATACCATTACTGGGAATAGCATTAAAATAAACAACATTGTTCTTAGAAACTAAAATTCCAAAATCTGTAAAAACACTAGACAAATCCATTTTCTACCAAACGGTAAACTGAAACAACACCTCTAGTTATAGAAGGTCCATAATGGAAATTGTCTAAACAAATCACAAGGCTATTAGGTAAAGCTAAGTCAAAACTTCCAATAGCTTCTCCTTGTTTCAACTTTCTTACTCCTCCAAGACCATGTTTTGTGTTACAAATATGAGTACCACAACTAGTGTCATACACCCAGAATTTAGTAGGAAAAGAAAATAATTCTATTATGAAGACATCTGAAGAACTGGCAGTGCTAACTTTCTTCTTCTTCTTAATCAACTTAGCAAGGTAAGCAGGACAATTCCTCCTACAATGACCCACCTCCTTACAGTGGTGGCAGGTGTTATCCTTAGCTGGGTGCTCTTTAGCATAAGGTTTAGGGTTTTTAGGCTTAGGAATATAAACTTATTTATCATTTCCCTTGCCATTAGCTTTACCCTTACCTTTAGCTTTAAGCGATTTCTTAATTGGATTTCTGAATTTTACCACTTTTAATCATCATTACTTGTGGTGTTTCAGCCTTTTTAGGTAAACCCTTTTCATACTCAATGAGCATAACATGTAATTCACCAACTGTCTTCCCCATGTTATGCTTTTTGTAGTGAGGCCATTCAAGATTAAACCAACACTAAGCTCTTGTGGGAGCACATAACCAAGACATTCCAGTTTCACATAATTCTTCATCTAATGACATATGGGCCAACTGGTTTTCCCTCATCCTGTTTGCAAGCATGGAAAGTTTGGATCAGGTCAAACCACTCCACTCCAGCTTGTTTCTCAAACATGGATTTAAGCTCCTAAAGCATTTTATAACGTGAGGAATTTTAGAATTTGTCTTTAAAGTTCAGGAGTCATACTTCCGAGCATAAGACAAGCCACCTCATTATGAATCATATACCGCATTCCACTGCGCAAGTACTCAGAATCGGTAGGTGAAGCAAGAGAAATAGGTTGTTCAATGACAAACAATTTCCTTTCAACTCTCAAGACTAACTTAAGTTGACGAAACCAATCATTGAAATTATTTCCAGAAATTTCAAACATCGACCTGAAAGCCGAATGGTTTATGTTTTAGACAGGTAGTGCCATTTACAAAACATAGTAAAGTTCAAGAATTAGTATTTTTGATAATACTCCTTGAAGAAAATTAACTACCCACGTTTATTTAAATAAACAGTTAATTTCCTAAGGTTAGGACCCAACTTGACATACCCCCACCACATCAGTTGATCTGCTAGTGATGGTGTATTCAAAAGGTAATCAACGATTGATAATTCACAACTATTGCAATTCCTAAACCATATGGGACTTACTTTATTACAATAATATCTAGTAAGCATGTTTCATCCCATCTATGCCGCGTGTTAACAGGTCTAACCACAACAACGCTAAGTCGTCCAATTTCAAAACAGTAATTATGTAACACTCACCGTCTCACGGAAAAGCGTATAATTACCTTGTGATTGCAAATCTACACACGTCTCACGCATAGTAAAGAGCAATCAACAAGTGTTTTTACAAATTGGATGGCAATAACTTAGTTGGAAAAGGGTATTTTATTTGACGTGTCAAATATGTACGAAGAAGCATGCATACATCTTCGTATCATTGATTTTAATAAAAACTATTACTCAATTTAGTTATTATTACGGTATCACCTATTATCATCGTATCTTATACATAAATAGTGAGACCTTAAAATTGACGATTCAACGTATCTTTAAATATAAAGATTTGTCTTTTATCGCGGGAAAAGATTAAAGAATGATTAAAAATCATTCAAACCCTAGACCATTCGCGACTTCCTACATAGTATGCAAGGTAAGGAAACTACAACGTAGTCAGGTATTATAGGGTAATGGTATCTACAAGACCGAAGTCTTGATGAGTCTCCCCGAACCTTATCCTTGCAACTATATAGTACTTTTGCAAATTACGTCATTGATAAAATTAAAACTTTAATTTAAAGAATACATTACAAACTATATATTGCTAGTCTAGTCATGGAAGATTTTATATCGGATGTAAGCCGAATCCACTTTTGACTTTTTGCATTAGATAGTTCATAATAAATCTTATTTCGATAATCATTAGTCATGTTTATTTTTGTTTTCAGAAAAACTCTTTTATTTTCTCACAAGTCAAGAACTTAAAATAAAACAAATAAACATCAACTAAACTAAATAACATTTATTTAAACACACTTAACAATTAAGGCATGCAAACATTAAATATGATCCTAATTATCTAATAATAAAACATGCATTTATTCATATAAGGCTCCTTCGTCCTATAAACTCCGGCCACATCCATCGACGAAATCGATTGCGTAAGCCTTATACAAATATACACCACATAGCACATAAATCTTTTAACTATTTTAGGCCCCATTCATTCAATAATAAGGGTCTTCCCGAATTCTTGAATCATGGATCTTACCAATTAAGAAAATATTTAAAATTATGTTAAAAATTATGTGTATTTTTTAATCATAGTTATAAAACAAATCTTTTTTTTAACAATTAACAAGATTATAATATCTAATATCAATCCATGATAAATTTGCATGATTTTATCATTGATCCTTATTAACAATTAACAAAAACTTAAAACAATTAACAATTAATATATCAAGTTTTTATATAAATGTTGCATACAACCTAAATCTCAGTACAAATTTAATTTTAATTAACCTTCAAGATCAAATCTTTTTAACGAGAAAAAACGCCCAATGTGTGCATAATAAAATTAATTAAGAGAGACCTAGATTTTGTCCAATTAATTTCTTTGTAATTAAAGATGTTTCTACACGATGTGCTCTGAAACCACTGTTGGGTATTATTATGATACAAATTAACAACATAAATCTAACACGAGTACAAGGCAGCGGAATAAATGTTCACAGTGTAGAACACAAATCATTAACAAGATAGAAAACATGATACCTTTTAGCACGAAACGATAGCAGCCGTTTAAAGGTAACCATAAACACCCAGTCTTCAATAAATACGCGTGTGTATAATACCACGGCGAAACCACAAAATCAAAGTATTGATTCCTCCTAAAGCTTCTCACACACTATAGCTGTTATTTAGCAAACAATTAATATGCCTATACTAGGTATGATAATCAATAAAAGCCAACCACCACGTTCTCGTAAGAAAGTCGAACGATTGAAACCCTTGTGGTTTTTACCGCCTTGGATCGAACCAACACAAAACGCGAAAAAACCCTTTTGAGTTTTGGTTGATGATTAAACAAAAGAGGATGGAGAGGAGATTTTAGGGTGGATTATATTTTTCAAGGCCCCTTATTAACAATAGAATACCCTTAATGACCTCTATTATATAGGCTAGAATTCTTGTGCTTACAAGGAAAACCCTCTCATCCATTCCTTCTTAATAGGGTTTTATGGCCAATTAAAAAGAAAATCGTTAGCTTTACTTTTTCCTTAAATTTCCATATTAATAACCTCATTAAATATTTATCTTTAACTAATTAACATAAGTTATTCTTATCACATAAATATATTACATTATAATCTATTCTTTAATTGTTTTTACGTATTAACGCGTGCGTCCCCAAGGCTCGAATAAATAAATACCGGAACATATATTAATTATACTTGGACATATTTCCAACATTAACAAGTCAAAGCAAATTTGTCAATAAAATCGCCACAAGTTTGTTCCTCTGCGATCCGTTCTCCCATCTATGTTGACAATTTATGGCAAAGTACAAGGTATAGGTACCTAACTCTACTCTAAAATAAGTGTAAAGACGCTTTATAAAATCAGGCTGCACAAAATATGAAAATACAAAAGGCTGGGCAATCAACTAAAGTAATGCACTGATCACGGCCACTTCTTAATCATTCTTAAACATTCTTCTAATATGAGACTAAATAAAAATAATATTACAGCATATGAACAAATTTACACTATCGCAAGTATTTAAACAATACGAACATGAGATTATAGTAAGAAAGTACAATAAAAAGTGAGTCAGTCAAAAAATATTGACTATACCTTGAGGAAGAAGCGATTATCACTCGTATACTGAGTTTTTCTAGGTGACATGATAAAGGTAAACATCGAAAATTTGAAGCACCTGCTATTGCTTTTGACTATTGGGCGTCTTCGCTTCTGATGCAACCCTTCTTGTGATGTTATGATGGTTGTGAGAGAAGATGAGGCTCGATCATCGTAGATGGTGTTTTTAATTCACCTTTGCTTTCGGGTAGTATTGATTTTCATTATCTTGTTTTAATTTTTCTCTTGAATTTTTTATGAAGATCATGACATTTGGCGATTTTGAATATTGTTTCCAGGAAAAATTCATTATGAAGGTGCGTAGAGCATAAAGACCTCCCCTGCTCCCATCGGATATCACTAAAGAAGAATGAAAAGATAATTGATGAAATCAAATGAAATCTTTTTTTACCCAACTCATGAGAGTTCATTGTTTCGCAACATCAAGTTCTCATTTGTAATATCGTTCTGAAGACTCTGAGACGGAGTCCTCGTTTTATAAAATCTACTTTTCGGCAGAGCAAAACTATTTTGTAATTACCTCTGAAGACTAGACGTCTCGAAAAACGGCGATGACCTAATAGATATAGCTTAAATAAGTACAGCTTTGTTAGTCAAGTTGTCAACGATCACGCTTCGTATATTGTTTAAAGATGTATGAAGGGCATCAAGTTTCGACATCAGCTTCAAGGTCGAAAAAACCTAGGTAATTCATTCCTGTTCAAGCAATCAATAAATTCTAGAAAGTTCAGAATAACTACAGAAAATAAGGTTATAAAAACGTAAGAAAAAATATCCAAACATACTTTGCAATTTGACACAATTATAAAACACAGTCAAAACACAGTGAAACCAATTACATTGAATTAGGTATATCCGATACTAACATAATCAGTGACAGAATATGGGAGAGAGGATGAACGGTCAAACCTTTAAAAGAATTATATGCTCAGACCACACATTCAACAGAAAGTCTCTGTAGCTCATCTCTAAGTGAATGATTCTGCTGTTTAGTGCCTACCACTCGGCTTTCAAGCTCCTTTCACAATCAGCCTGAGGAAAACAAGTAGGAGTAATCAGGAAAAGAAAAACATTTAGGTTCCATTTTGCAAACTTTCATCATTGTTGAAGGAAAGATAAATCCTTCAGGAAGAACTCTATATTGAAATTGGTAGGGATCTTAGTTTTGATCCCGACCCTTTAATCTACCAAAACATACCTGCTTGCCATGCCTTGATCTTGTAGGGCCGACTCTCTATTAGATTGTTTTCTCATTCTGCCTCTACAGTTCTCGTTCAAAGGGCCTATGGATAATAAAGTGGCACACATTATTATCTATACCAAGTTATGTATGTTTAAAAGTTAATTCATGGTCTCTTGGCGGCAAACACTGGAAATGATAAAAGAAATCACTACCCAATAGAAACAAACAACAAAAACACCAACCCTTTTTTGTATACCTGAACCCACTGATCAGGCCTGCATCGGTGTAAGCTACAAGTTAGATTTGGTTGTCATTATCATGTTCCGAATGTCCAGCAGATGGTTTCGCAGAGGTCCATCCCCACAAGAATATTGAAGACACCATACACAATGTTGTAATGAGACTCGACAGTTAGTAATTGACTTATAGTTTACATTCACGGAACCGAGTTCATCACCTCAAACTAATTCCTTTACCGAATACTATCCTAAAAATATTAATACATGAAATCAATACAGTTCAATAATAATTAAAACACAAATATGAATAAATCTACCAATATGAAGAGCACTTAGTGTAGCCCGTGACCTTTATATCTTTCTAACCTCACTACAATGTCCACAAACTCCTCGTATGGAATTAGCTTATTTTAGACTTTGTTTTCTCTTTTTCTCCACTCTTATTTGGCAGGTATTTGGGTCCAGTCAATGGGTGATTAGGAAGAGGGAATGAAAAATCCAGAAGACGGATACAAATCCTTTAAGATCTAATATTGGTATGTTCTGCAAAGTTCATCCGTGGAGGTTGCCAGGATCGGGTCAATAGGTGTAGTCGATGGCCCTTGTACTATTATTACTTGTTGGTCCCTCCAACAAAGAAGTGCTTGGTTTGGCAATTGATGGTTATCATGGTCGTACAAATTAGCTTTATAAATTTGTATGTTGTGCGCTTATGCAATGGTTTGGACCCGATGTTATATCTCACTTCTGTCAGGTTGCAAATAACTATGTGCCAGTTTCAACCCATATATATACTTATAAATGGGTTGAATCAAAATCTTGTGTAAAAAGGACACGGGTCAATTTTGGTAGAACTTGTTGAAAGCCAATAAAGGTCAGTTTCCACACTACACCCGTTAACATGCTCACTTTGACCCGTAGTAGAACATGGCTTGTTTTCAGCAAACATGCTCGCTACTAGAAGTTAGCTTCCCTTGCCTCTACCATAAGTTAACACCTCCAACCAAATCTGTCCCGCATTCTTAAAAATACATACATCTACTTGTTTCCACCTACATCTATATAAACACAAGCGTCCAAGGTGCATGCTTGCCTACGAGCCAATCTTTAGTGAAACAAGCACGCCAAACTGAGGCAAGTACTGTAACCTGTAAATTCAAATAAAAAAGAGTAGGAAACTTTGAATTTTCTTTTCTTCCGCAATTAAAAAGCCAGAGTTACAAACTGTACCAAGACCATCAATATTGCAATAGAAGAAAGCAAAAGACGAAATATTCAAACGCTAAATCTGATCTTTTTCATTTGACACATTTAAAGTTGAAGTGCGCTTTGTTGCCAACCAACATCGCTTCTTGTGAATTTATGAATCTTGTGGTCAAAAAATGACGGCAACATCACTTTTCAACACACTGTAATAAAGAGGGGATTAAAAAGCGTAGGCGAAAGATAAAGAAAGTGCTAAACTTGTTAACAGAAAAGCAATAATATATTAATCGTGCAAAGCTGGTATTGATACGGAATAAATGCTCAAAGTAAACAAAATTATCATATTTTTTTTGCAATGAATGAAGATGATGACAGATTGTACCCACAGGGTGTTTTCAACCTTTACCACCTGCACATGTCCTCTAGGACTAACACACATGCCAAGGTCACAACACAGTAATGGTCTTTTACTCCTTTGGGCATGATGCTAGCCGACAACTAGATATACAAAAACCAAAGAATATTGTCAGTACCCAAAAAATTTGTGGGTATCGCTATTTTGGCTACCAACCAACTTGGTTGCACTAGCATAACACACGCAAAGTACCAATTCCACATGGATGCAATGTCAATAGTAATTCTTCCACCACCCATAAAAATGTTGAGTTACTACTTTCCATGCTTACATAAACCAAACCGGGACTCAGCTCAGGTCCGTCAAAGATATTAAAGCTCAAAGGTATAATTTGTGTGGTTTCCCCCTCTTCAGTTTGATATTTATAGCTTACTTTTTCTTTTATCAAAGGGAATAAAACATCCCTAGGCGTTGTATAAAAACAAAGTAAGCGTCACTCTTTCATAACAAACTAGTAAATGAGTCAACAAACCTAAAAGAAACTCTCACTCATTATACAAATAAAAAAGTAGAATAAGTAAGCGGTACAAAAAAAAAGCAACTAGGAGATCATTTGAAAAGCAGTTAATAAACGAAACAATACAATTGGACGTACTGTGTGTGTATATGGTGAAACACACAAAGCTAAAGTTATTAACTTAGTAGACGGTCCATGAGATTCGTTTTATCAAGCAAACTTAAAGAAGAACTTGTTAGCGCTACGCATTTTCCATCAAGAGGATTTTTAATTTCACAACTTCCCATCACACCTTTTGAGATTACCTTCAACAAGTATTTAGCGACATAGAAGCACAACATGGCAGACGTCGACTGTCTATAGATACATTCTATAGAATGCTAGGACCATAGAGAGCTTGATGTCAACCATTTGGGCCCGAAAACTCAAATCTGATTAGCATCAAATAGAACGAAAATCGATAAGAAAAGATTCATCCTTTTTAAGACAAGGTACTATAAGAACATTAAGCACCTACCACATCCATAAACCAAATGGTGAAATATTAAAAGCACAGGTAAGCTACAAGGAACCAAAAATTGTGATATGAATCTGGATTTGTGAAGATTTACCCTATATCCTTCTGCACATAATGTACAGTAACTTAATAAAAATAGGGCAAAGATAACGTCTTAAAAATTGGGTAACCAAAATTCAAATGGAAGGAAAGTGATAACGAGAAGAGGCCATGAGTGAAGCCCGTGAATGATGATAATAACAGTCCATCAGATTCATAGTAAATCTCTAATGTTTGTTAGCGGGGCAGCTTAATACAGGTTACCATCGTCTTCGCACATGAAAGAAATGCCATTAGTAAACAACATGAATGTCTGTTATACAATCAGGGCCTGGCAGATTTCAAAGCATTGTTGTCAAATATTTAGAGAGATATTATTAAGAGGTAAGTTTTTTTTTTTTTGTATCTAATTATAACACAAACAAAGTATTTAAAGAGGGTAATAAATTGGTACCGCTAAAAACTCCTCCCAAAAGCGCTCGTGAGGCTTTTAATTGAATGAAGGTGTGCCTATCATTCACTTTTGGTTTATTCTGGCCAGAGAGATATACTAACCTTGCATTGTATAGGCATTCCCAAAAGCTTTTACGTCTCCATCTTTCGCTTCGCCAGTTAAATGAAAAACTGACCATCAATAAACAACAATACAAACAAACTTAAATCCTTGATACCTAATGATTATGCTATTTAAAACCATTTCAAACACAAAAATGCATAAAGGAAAACCAACCACATGGGACATAACCTAGTATGAATTAAAGATATTACTATATGAACAAATGATGCAGAAGCGAGTCTCCATCTGCGGGTGTCTGTTAACAAGAACCATTACAAACAGGATTTGAGATGTAGGCTAATCTCTAGGCATGCTCTTGCCAGTTTCCAGACAAAACACTGGTCTCAGATACGAATAATTACAAGCACACAAGAAATTGAAAAAAGCTGAATACTAGAAATATATTAAAATTTAAGCTACTACAACCCTGATACATGTATTTGCCTAATTTCATGGAAACACTTTCATTAACATTCGCAGCAGTTTTGTGCAGATTTCCGCCATGGAAAACAAGACCATCTCCTCGGCATATTCGTGTCCAAAGGAACTTGATCAATGACGCGTTGTCTTTAGATCCTGTTTATAGGAAAATCGCAATTTGACACATAATAAAAATATCTAAACAACCAATAATCTTGCAGAAAAAGTTGTAATCAACAAACCATATTAACAGAATAGCATTTAATCCATCTCATATAAATCGAACCAACATCCAAATCCACAAATCAATCCAACTAAACATAATTCTCAATCCAACAAAGAAAATGATTAAGCTTTTAGAAAAAAAAAAGAAACAAACAAACTCGTTCAAAAAACATAATAATTCTAAACGACTGAACATTAAACAAAGATCAACCGCGCCACAAGGTAAACCATGCCCCAATGACAGCGTCCAGTTCTTTATTCTCTAACCGCCGCTCCTCACCCCAAGGGATCTACATGTAATTCAATCAAAATAAAGATAGTTACCTAACACACGAGATGTACTTTCAGTTTAACAAACATCATGCAAAGCTATTTAAAAGTACTTACAGTGTTGCGTGAAATCGTCAATTTGATCATTCTGTGGCAAAAAAATCATGCATCCATCTCATTACGTAATATCCACACTCCCATGTGCTAGGCTGTCGATTTACAGTAGGGAGTTCCCACTTCAAGCTACCACCAAGAACACTAAAAAGAAAATAAGCAATAAAGTTGTGTTACATTGTGTAAAACACACATGAAACCTAAAACAAATAGGAAAAATGCTTACGAATCCACAAGTCCAGCAAGCCTGTAGTTGTCTTCGGTATGAAACACTGATTCCTTTTGAGAATCCAAAATGAACCCCCTTCCATGTTTGGGGCAAATTATGAAGAGCACATAGTGAGCGCTGCATTATGTGAAAACATGTACGTTTAGAACAATAAACATATCAACAATAACAATAAAAATAGTAGCGCATAGTACCCTTGAAGATATGGTGTGACATAAAACTCATAACCCTCCAATGCCCGGGCCAAGTAATCTAATGTAACCCCTTTATCAGCCCCATATACATCTGGCGTGATCATTTCAGGGTGCAA
Source organism: Tanacetum coccineum (assembly GCA_026074375.1). Taxonomy (NCBI): domain Eukaryota; kingdom Viridiplantae; phylum Streptophyta; class Magnoliopsida; order Asterales; family Asteraceae; genus Tanacetum; species Tanacetum coccineum. The sequence goes on from BQNB010043311.1 coordinate 36,102, forward strand.
GAAACCAACCTTGTTTTGTTGTGAACGTCCCTTAAGTTGATATAGTGACCTAAGTAAAACATAAAAATAATATTCTAATGTAATTTATATGGGAAAAAAACCCTCGTATCTACATATGAAAAATATTAATGTACTTACATCTCAAAGCAAGTCAGAATGCCAAGCTCGAGTTTTTTATTAGTCAACAACTCAATTATGTCGGTTGGGTTAAATTGCAAAAATAAGAATCTTCAGGCTTGTCGAAAGACCTCCTTATCAACACAAGATTGAATGAGCTCAACACAATCTTTGTCCCCAACCCATCCAACTATTATAGCCATCCACACACTCTTAGGTCTATGTAATGTTAATAGGCATGTTTGAGCTCATTTAACTTTTTTTCGCATACTCAGCTTTTCCCTTTTTCAATCCTGCACATACAATGGTATTAATATGATCTCATTATACCCAATAATTGAAAGGTCTAGTCAAGTTTAAAAAAAAGTAAGCCCTTTAGTATTAGATAAGACTTTCTACTTTCTTTAGGAAGTAAAAGGAAAACACAGATTAATAAGATACTGTATTTTTTAATAGATATAGTAGCTATAATGTTTTAGAATTTACCCGCTCCTTAGCTTTAGTTTTGTATCTAGCAATCTTAGCCAACAGACATTATGGGCTTGGTATGTTCTTCCAAGGCTTTTTTCTTGTTTGATAGTTCTTCATCAGTCAGGGGATTTTCCCTTTCCTTGCTCTAAAAGCAATTAATAATCTCACCTTTTATAAAAGTTGGCGGATTGATTCCAATTGGTTGAAGTGGTCCGGTGAACTAGAAGTATTACTATTGTAGGCTCCCCTGGGGGGGGGGGGGCCCCTAACAAAATTGGGCCATAATATTATCTTTCATTTTTCAGGCATATTAAGAGGTGGTAGTGGTGGTGGTAAACCGACGACTCTGAGGCTGCTAGGCCAATAGAACACGTTGGTCATAGCGTTGCCGTTGAGGTTCTGGTTGCGGTGGTGGTCCTGTTGGTGGTAGTGGTGGTAGTTTTGAGTTTTTTGATGAAGGAATATTTTTTATTTTATTTCTCGACGTGAAACAGTTAGAGAATAATGACCATGATGGTGGTGGTGGCGGCGGTGGCACTGTTGTAGTAACGAAAGAGATATGTGTAGCTTTTCTTGGTTTTTTAAACATAATTTGGAAGATAGACTTTTTTTTTTCCGCTCGTACAGAGCTGGTTGCCATAGCTAGAGATGGAGCGCTAGGCATGAGGTGGAGCTGGTGGTATAGGCGTGGCATGACGAGATATTCCTTACTATTTGGTCCATATAGATATTGGCCTTCCTTTCTCTTGATCCTATGATCATCCGATGATGTTATTTTAGCCTTAGCATCACTTACTTGCGGATCAAGTTTGCATGAATTCACATGTATCCATGACATCGGTGGTATAGGTGTGCGCTGATCATCACTATTTCCAGAAGCATCAATCTCTTCATCCATCACGAGCCAATCTACTACACAATATGACAAGGATAAATGAATTAGTATAACTACATTTGTTAAAATTATAAATGTGCAAATAAAAATTAATATTACCTGAATCATAAAAATGAATCTTGTCGTTAACACCTTCAACGTCAAGATTCTGATCATTTCCGACCACCTTATTGGTAGAGGGGCCGTCGACCTTAGGATCAAAAGTGCGAAAAAGAATGACAAGGAGTACAAGGAAAAGATTAAAGCAACTCAAAGTAGATTTAAAGGAAGCTGGTTTGATAATTTCTGGAACATGTGATAGGAAAAATAGGAATAGAGAACAAGCAATATGGTGGGGGGAGTATGAGGATGATAAGAACCATCGGGTCAATGAGTTGTCGATGGCGGCAAGTGGTGATAATTTCTTGTTGAATTAACAAACTTGTTCGAGAGTTACCATTTTTCTTCATCGTGTTTATCTAATTATTTGGTTATAAAGAATATCACACACATATATATGTAGAATGATAGAAAACCCTTTGAGTTATGATTTATTATTGACCACTATTTATAGTGGTAAAACCCTAATACCTTAAATCCCACAATAGTCCTTAATGTTTAACTATTAAACATTTAACTAATATATTTATTTATCGTTTACTAAAAACACTAATTAAACATTGTTTACGTATTAACGTGTGCGTCCCCTTAGGCTCGAATAAATAATTCGGACATATATTATTTACGATGAACATATTCCAACAGATATATTCTAGCCCAAAACTGTCACCTCTATGCATCTAATACAATATATCTGAGCTACAAAATTTATTGGATCGAATGCTATTTCCACGAAAATTAGTCCACTTAAATACATCAGAAAAACATCCACCAAATAAAGTTTTGAAAGGCCTAAGGATGAAAACAATGAATTGACATTCTATTGTCTTCTAACTAATGCTTCAAACATACTCCAATATTAACCATGCACCATCAGTTAGTTATCATACCAACCATGAACCACCATATCAAATCATGCCCCACTCCATATCTATCTCTTTCTATATATAAAAGCTCCTTAACTCCATGCAGTATCATCAGGGTGGCAAAATACATAGAGTTGACATATAAACTCCTATAACTATCACTACAAGAAAAAGTAGAACATGTGACGATTGTTTCCCGGGCGACACTTGTCGCCCGGGAAACACCACTAAACGACAAAAGTCTGTCCGACGTGGCACCAATTCTGATAGACTTTTTAGTCAAAGTTCGACTAGAGTTTCCCGGAGGACATGTCGCCCAGGAAAGAGTGGTTAAAACTTGACCAAAAAAATCAACGAAAATCTTGGCGGCTATTTTTCCCGCTCACTTTCCCGGGCGACATGTCGCCCGGGAAGGTTTTTATTAAAAAAAGTTAATTCACGTGAATGATTAAGCGTAGTGATTAGTGATAATTAAAATGCGTTAGAGTATCCCGGGCGACATGTCGCCCGGGAAAAGTTTAATTAAAATTTAACATAAAAATTTAGCGAAACTCTTGGCTCCAATTTTTCCCGCTCATGTTTCCCTGGCGACATGTCGCCCGGGATTATTTATTTTATTAAAAAAATTAATTCTGTTTTTAAATCATTATTATTTATAATTATATATTTTATAAATAATAAAATATATAATTATTATTTAAAATATATAAATACTAAAAAAAAGATTTCGGTTTCTTGTGTGGTTTTAAAATATACGTTTAACATATAACTATATAAAAAACACTTCGTTTTCTCGGTTCGTTGTGTGGTTTTAAATAATAACTATATAAAAAGCACTACATTTTCTCGGTTCGGTCAGGATATGCACTACCCTTCTATAGTTGAACATGATATACCTTCTATCGTTGAACGATACCATATTGAATCATCCGTTGAACATCTAATGTGTAACGATAACATATCGACTCATCCGTTGAACATCTAATGTGTAACGATAACATATCGACTCATCCGTTGGACATCTAATGTACAACGATAATATATCGACACATGCGTTGGACATCTAATGTACAACGATACCTTATCGACTAATCCGTTGATACATCTAAAGGGTACAACGATACATAATTGACTCATTCGTTGAACATCTACTGTGTAAACGATACATAGTGACTCTCCGTTGAACTTTCTAAGGGTTAACGATAACATATCGACTCATCCGTTGGACATATAATGTGTACAATTAAAACATATCGCTCATCCGTTGGAATCTAATGTACCATAGATAACAATCGACTCATCCGTTGGACATCTATTGTTCAACGATTAACATATCGACTCTTCCGTTGAAAATCTAATGATTACAATAATACCATATTCGACTCATCCGTTGACATCAAATGTACAACGTACCAGATTGACTCATCCGTTGGACATCGAATGTACAAACGATAACATATTGGACTCATCCGTTGACATCTAAATGTACAACGTTAACATATCATAATCAATCCGTTGGACTTTTCTAAGGTACAACTAATAAGATATCGGAATCTCCGTTGGACTTCTAATTGTACAACGTATAACATATTGATCTTCCGTTGAACGTCAAATGTTACAACGATACCATATTAGATCATATGTTGGACATCAAATGTACAACCGATACCTTATTGGATCATCGCTTGGACATCAAGTTGCATGGACAAATATGACTCATCCGTTGAACATCTAATGTGTAACGATAACATATCGACTCATCCATTGGACATCAAATGTACAACGATAACATATCGACTCATCCGTTAGACATTTAATGTACAACGATACCATATTGACTCATCCGTTGAACATCTAATGTTCCACGATACCATATTGACTCATCCGTTGAACATCGAATGTACAACGATACCATATTGACTCATCCGTTAGACATCGAATGTACAACGATAACATTTCGAGTCATTCGTTGGACATCTAATGTACAACGATAACATATCGACTCATCCGTTGGATATCTAATGTACAACGATACCATATTGACACATCCGTTGAACATCGAATGTGTAACGATAACATATGAACTCATTCGTTGAACATCGAATGTGTAACGATAACATATCGACTCATCCGTTGGACATCGAATGTACAACGATAACATATCGACTCATCCGTTGGACATCTAATGTACAACGATAACATATCGACTCATCCATTGGACATCTAATGTACAACGATACCATATTGACTCATCCGTTGAACATCTAATATGTAACGATACCATTCGTTATTTTTTGTTTGTTAGGTACTTCTTTATTTGTCTTTTTTTTTGCTTATTAATTACCCCGTAATATTGATCTTTTAAAATATATAATTATTATTTAAAATATATAAATAATAAAAAAAAGATTTCGGTTTCTTGTGTGGTTTTAAAATATGCGTTAAATGTATAAGTATATAAAAACAATATAAAAAACATTTTGTTTTCTAGGTGTTTTCTCGGTTCGGTCAGGCTATGCACTACCCTTCTATAGTTGAACATGATATAACCTTCTATAGTTGAACGATACCATATTGACTCATCTGTTGAACATCTAATGTGTAATGATACCATATCGACTCATCCGTTGAACATCGAATGTGTAACGATAACATATCGACTCATCCGTTGGACATCTAATGTACAACGATACCATATTGACTCATCCGTTGAACATCTAATGTGTAACGATACCATATTGACTCATCCGTTGAACATCGAATGTGTAACGATAACATATCGACTCATCCGTTGAACAACGAATGTGTAACGATAACATATCGACTCATCCGTTGGACATCGAATGTACAACGATAACATATCGACTCATCCGTTGGACATCTAATGTACAACGATAACATATCGACTCATCCGTTGGACATCTAATGTACAACGATACCATATTGACTCATCCGTTGAACATCTAATGTGTAACGATAACAAGGATGAAATATTTACCAGAATGTAGTAGCTTACGATCAAAAACTGAGCAGTGTTTTTGTTTGTGCTCCAAAAACACTGACAATTGAGCCGATGAAAATTTTCGGTGTTCGATCAGTGTTGTTGAGGCATGCGCGTGTGAGATACGCGCATACTTAAAAAAATTAATTATAATAAATAATTATAAATATTAATTATATATTTTATAAAAATAATTATAAATAATAATTATTTAATATAATTATAAATAATAATTATATATTTTATAAAAATAATTATAAATAATAATTATTTATTTTATAAAAAAATAATTATATATTTTCTAAAATAATAATTATTCATTTTATGAAAATAATTATAAATAATATTAATTATTAAAAGCTGTAAAAATAATTTTAATGAAAAACTTTCCCGGGCGACATGTCGCCCGGGAAAGGGTTTTGCAAAAAAAATATACAGTTTTTAATATATTTATAAGACTGTATATTTTTTTAAAATAAAACCTATCCCGGGCGACATGTCGCCCGGGAAAGGGTTTTGCAAAAAAATATACAGTTTTTAATATATTTATAAGACTGTATATTTTTTTAAAATAAAACCCATCCCGGGCGACATGTCGACCGGGAAAGATTTTGGTAAAATTATTCTTTTTAATATATTTATAAAACTTTATAAATTTTGAATAAAAAGAATCCCGGGCGACATGTCGCCCGGGAAAGTTTTTTAGTATTCGCTAAAAAGGCCCTCCAAAATTTTCGTTATGGCGCCATTTTGCGCTAAACGACAATGTTGAGGGTTTCCCGGGCGACATGTAGCCCGAGAATGTCGCCCGGGATTTATCTGGCATCAAAACCAAATCTGTGTTTACAGCCAGTTACACAAAACGTAAAATATAAAAAAAACCACTTTTGGCGATTTTAACAGCACCACCACATAACCCACTGCCACCACCACCACTTCCCATCACCACCAGTCACTACTGAACCCACTGCTACTCACACTCGCACACGAGCACATGAACCCCCCTCCTCCTCTAAACATAATTCTTTTCTTTACCCTCAAAATGATAATTCTAATAGGAAGTGGTGTTTAATTTTTGCAACGAATTGAAGTGATTGGTAGTGATAATCAAGTTTTAATTGCAAATTTTTGCAACGAATTGAACACACGAATTGATGTTTAATTATGTTAATTTTTTTTGGCAGTTAAGAGTGTAGCGGGTCTGAGTCCACAACCGAGCCGAGCCGAGTCCACAACCGAGCCGAGTCCACAATCGAGCCGACGACGAGCCAAAGGTATGTTATAATTTTTTTCTCCTTTTGGTATCCCGGGGGACATGTCGCCGGGGAATGCTTATTGTTTAAATTTTGTTAGTTTATAGTTATTATTAGGTGAATTGCGTTGAAATTATGTATGTTTCGTGTTTATACGGATATAGTGGTTATTATTGTTGTTGGAAGTGAAATATTAGATATAAGCCGTTTGGTTAATGAAAGTTTGATAATTATAATAAGTTGTTAATGATAAAACTTTCTTGATATAAGCCGTTGGGTTACTTTGTGTTATTACCTTGAAATGTGCTCGTTCATTGAACCGTTTAGGAATGTTTTAGGATTTTAGTGATTAATTTCAGAAAATCCCCGTCTGAATTTAATCATACTATAAAAAACCCGTCTGAAATTAATTAATTTCATAAAGTCCCCTGTTTGGGACTGCTTTTTGAATGTTTTGTCATGAATTTCTATATGTTATTCTAATGCTACTTGTACAGATGTCAGCAGATGTTGCACGAGGTCATGGCGGTTACGGTGGCGGTGATGATCGTCCCCCTCCACACTAGATACCCACCGGTTGTGGGGGTTGCTTGGGCAACCGAGGTAAGAATTTCTGGATTATTGCAATACAAGCATAAACTTGATACATTTAATTTGCTTGCCTTGAATTTTATGTGACTTTATCACTCACTTAAATTAGCAGGTAAAGGTACCCGAAAACCCAATTTGGGTGGCACGAGTGTGGGCATGCAGCATACCTGCCAGGAGACCCAAAACCTAGGGTTAATGGCCATCACAGATAAAAGTGGCCCCGTCCCGATCCAGTTTGAGTTTGGTGACAGAGAGACCCTGATGCCTTGGGGAGCTCATTCGGGAGTTGCCGTTGCACCACCCTTCGTGGCGCCAAGTGCCGCCGAAGGAGAAGGCGAGGGTCATGGCAAGGATTGGGGTAAGTTATTTCATTATCCTTTTATGTTTATTTCATTATCGTGTTCATTTATTTAATTGTGTATATTTATCTAAATTCGTTTATTTATTTATATCATATAAATAAATAAACAAATTTAGATAAATATATAAATTATATCTCTAACTCTGTCTTTGTGGTATATGATTGCAGACCCAGTTTGACATGCGTCCTCACATGGAATACGATCGCTGGCCACTTATCTATGCGGCCATCCAGCAGCATCTACAAAAGATCTACAATGGCAAGAAGGCTGCTCTTAAGGAAAAGCATTGGATTCCTGACTCGGACGGGACTTACAACATGGAGCGCATCAGACAATCACGTCCCTCGCACATTTCCGAGGTCAATTGAGATGCACATATTGCATTTTGGAATGACCCCAAGAACCGTGCCCGGCTGCCCAAAATAAACAAAATCGGGCAAAGAGCAAGGTCGTATGCCGACAGGGATCCCGGTCTATTGCCGCCCTCCGAGATATGCATATAATAAACATTATAATTATTTTACATATGTATATAATTAATGCTTTGGCGTGTTGTGATTTGTCATTTTTAATTTGTTTCATCTTATATACATGTGTATGTGCAGATGGAGAGCTCAGCTACTAGAGAGTACTCGTCGCTCATCTATACCTTCTTTTTGACACATACTGTTAATGGTGTATTCTTGAACCCTGAGGAAAAATTTCTATATGTAAGTTTTGTTTCAAAACACGCACTTTAATGATTTGTCGAGAAATAATATAGTAACCCGACTAATATATTAACTATCTTATGATTTTGTGATTACGTAGGATGAGTTGCTGAGGCTACAGGGTCTAGGCTCCAACACCGAGACTATATTGTGTTTATTCGGATTTTGAAGATATTTATCGTTATTATATCAAATGCGTTGATCGTATTGTGATTTGGTAGAAGTTGTAATGTATTTGGGTAGATTATATATTGGTTTATACAGGTTTGAGTATTGGTTGATTTTTTCCAGAAAAATTTTGGAAAAATCTGGAAATAGCCTGCTGTGCAGGCAGTACAAAAAAAATTGCAGACTTATCCCGGGCGACATGTCGCCCGGGATAAGTTAAATGAAAAATTTATTAAAGGGTTTCTCAGGCGACATGTCGCCCGGGAAAGTTGGGAAAAAAATATTAAAAATCTATCCCGGGCGACATGTCGCCCGGGAAAGGTACCACTAAACGACAAAAAATATTGCCACGTTGACTAGTCAATTTATTTGGAAGGTTTTCCCGGGCGACATGTCGCCCGGGATTCTACGTAATTAACTAATTAATCAAGCTTCAATATTAATTACTCATTTTATAAATTTAGTATCCCGAAACCCTCCACCGTGGCAAATATTTGTTTGACTGAAACTGTGTGGGCCCCACGATGTCGCCCGGGTAAGTCGCCCGGGAACGTATCCCCTTCAAGTTTTTCCGCTCAACCTATCCCGGGCGACAAGTCGCCCGGGAAACCTATCCCCAGTGACAAGTCTCCCGGGATTCCCCGGATTTGTCGCTGGGGAAAATGGCAAATGTTGTAGTGACCTATATTGAAAATGGCTTTTAATAATTATACCCGAGCCCATGTTGATTACTAAATACTAAATATGCTTGTTTTCATGTTACCATACTCATTCAGATTCCACAAATCTATTATAATTTTTGTTCTTTAATATTGTTGAAGTATCTAAGCTTTGTTGTTTAATATTTAGTATACTTAGTCACTAAAGAAACTTAACTCCTAAGAAATCTTAGTCATGAAGGATACTTCACTAGAAGCATCCTTATTCCTTACTTGTTAAGGAACCT
>BQNB010043312.1:9524-44040 GCA_026074375.1 Tanacetum coccineum
TTGTAAACTTGTAGAGATCTCCATACTTTACTTTCTACATCAGGTTCAAACATTACTATCAAATCACCCCATAACACCCATTTAAAATCTTCCTTTGTTTTCCTGATTTCTAGGAGCTCTATATTCTCTTGTAAAGTGACCATTTTTATGACAATTGTAGCACTCCACTTTAGATCTATCAAATCTAACTCTTTGACCATTTACATCCAACTTCCTGCATGTCCTCTGGATGAATCTCCTAGCTCTAATTGTCAGCATGGCAATTTCCCATTGTAAATCCATTTCTTCTAAGTCATCAGGATTAATTTGTTCTAGATCTTCTCTTGCAAGTTGAGGAGAGTTGGGCTGACTAGCTAGGAAAGCACAGATCATAGCATCACTAAGGTTATCTCCAGATGTAGGATTACATTAAGTATGAGCAACACTAACTCCATAAGCAGTGTTATCTGCTTTATTTGTGTTGCTGTTGCTGTTGCAGTTGCTTTTAGTGCTATTGGATGACACAAAAGCCACATTTTGTGGATTTTGGCTTGTACTTGATGATCCTGTAAGTTCACGTTCATATATCTTCAAGTTATTGTACAAGTCATCCAAACTGATGGTCTCTATTTCCTCTTTGTTCTTCCAGATCAAAGCATGGGTCTTCCATTCAGATGGAAGACTTCTCAACAGTTTTAAGTTCATGTCCTCTTGTGTAATAACTTCGCCTTGAATCTCCAACTGACTAATAAGTTTTTGCAACCTATCAAAAATTTGATCCATTGTCTCTGAACTTAATCCCGCAAAGTTCTCATATTGTTGCTTGAGTAGAGTTCTCTGAACTTTATTGGATTCCTTATTTCCTCCATATCCCTTCTCTATGGCTTCTATGAGTAATTTTGCATCTTTATATGAATAGAACTTTAGTTGATCCTTATTTAGGAGTGCCATCAACAGAGTTCCTCTAGCTTTCATCTTAACAGTTCTCTTCAGCACTTTGTTACCATTTTTAATTACTTCCCAGAGGGAGTAATCAGTCATGAGAAAATATTGTTCTATCCTCATTAACCAGAGATCATAATCCCCTGGGTTGAGGATAGGGAGTTTTGCAGTCAGAGTTGTAGAACATTCCTGCCTCCATCTTATCACTGAGAATTAGATTTTGTATGTGTTGTTGCTTTCTTCTTATTTAAAGCTTCACAACAAGCTCTGATGCCACTTGTTGATCCCAATGAACAGATCTTGAACTCCTTAGCTTGATGTAAGGTTTAGTATCCTTAGATAAATCCAAAGGCACTAAGATTGAAACTTTGAGAGTATGATATAAACTATGCGGAATCTAGTTTATACCACTAAGAAGAATAATAGTAATGTGTGTATGACAAACAAAATTACAACCAAAACAATAAGCTTCATTATATTAATACGAACACTCTTTGACAGTTTTAGGGTTTACAACCTTGAAGCTATAAATACTATGAAAGACTGATATGATGTGATGTGTATATCTCTAACTATGCCGTAGGGTTCCTTTTATACACTAAGGAAACCCTAATGGGCTTACAAAATGTGTATAATGATAATGCATATCTATTCTTAATTTAACTCATGCATATCATAATAGCAGTATTAACTATATAAGACTAACAGTACTAACTATACTGGCAGTACTAACTAATATAAATGACAGTACAAATGACTTAGATTGTTTTCACAAATCTTCATCAGCAACAACTATCACCAGCAGTATCAAGTTGAACCAGCAGTACTAACTTGTAAAAGTCCATATTTCCCAACAATCCTCCCCTAAACTTGATATTCACCATGTTAATCATCAAGTTTCTTCAGTATAAGCATCTTGATCACCAGGAGGATGTATTCAAACACTTCTTCAATCTTCCAGCTGTGACTTGATAAACTTGAGAAGCTCAAATGCCATTGTACTCTTAGATTCAGCTTTTAGCTTCTAGTTCAACATCTTCTCTAGCATTTCCTTGATGAGAGGATACCTTTTCTCTACTAACATGTTGAAGCAGGTCAAAGTACCATCCATCAGCAATGTATGAACTCCACAATTTTTATACAGTTTCCAGCTAATCAGAGTCCAATCCTGTTGATTACTCCAAATTTCATCCTCTGCATTTGGTTCAGACATTACCTTGAGATCTCCCCAAAGCAGCAAATTATAACCTTCTAGAGTATTGTCTTCAAATCTTTTCATCACCAATCTGTGCAAATCCACCAAATCTTGTCTATCAAACTTTCTCAGCATACTGAATAATGATTTATGATAACTAGTATTCCCATCTGCTCTGATTATCTTATAGACATGTAAATCTTCCATATCAACATTCCTTAAGTTCTGAGATTCCCAATCAATTATAGGGTACTTAGCAGACAAAATCTTTGGATCCACAGTCTCTTTTTCATCTAGAACAACTGTTAACCACATTCTCAACTATTCTTTTTCATGTTCATAGTTTGTTGGTGCGTCTTCATCACTCTTTGCAGATTCTTGTTCTTGCATCATCTTTTGTTTCTTAGAATATTTCTGTTTAAGTGTTGAATCTGCAACTCTCTTTATTCTTTTGCCTTTCTTTCCTTCACTCTCAGGCTCTACTGATTTCTTTTCTTCCTTTTCAGAGTCCATAGGAACAAAATCATTTATCCACTTTTGTTTCCTTTCATACAATCTCTGGAGCTCCTCATAACTTTTTACTTTCAGTTGATTGTGATTAAACTTACCCATATTCTTTAGATATGTAATCATCATGTTCCTTAGCTGAGTTTTGTTTGGTGGTTTACTTCTGATCTCTGCATCCCTTTGAGCAGCTCTAAACTTTCTTTGTGCTGCTATTGTTTCTACCAAAAATTGTGCTCTTTCTTCAATGGTGAACTGCTCTCTCTCTCTCTTCCTGTTGGAGCCTTGCAGCAGACAAAGCATCAGCATCTATGTTGGCTTGAATAGTATCATACTCTTCATAAAGTGCAGCTATAGAGGCTTCTTCTTGTGTTGCTCTTTCTCTTTGTCTCTTTTCTACTTGAGCCAATTCCTCTTGATGCAGTAACTGAGCTAACTCTGCATCTGCTTGAAGTTACGAATCACTTTGATCACTCCTCTTGATTTTCAGTGAAGGATCAGGCTCTACCATTATACCTTTACCCTTGTCTCTAGTGTCTAATGGTTATGATGGTGGTGGTGTTGTTAGTTGGTTGATAGTTTTATACACGTAAAATATATAATTATAATACTACTTAGGTAAATTCCAACTATTCACCTTTAACCAAGGTAAAAAGTCAACAACTTAAATTAAGAAAATTACCAAGTTACCCTTGATAAAATTCACTCTCAAAAATATATATAATATAATATAAAATACGTATATTAAACCGGGTAAGTATGATCACCCGGGTCGTTATCCCCAATGACTAGTGAAATTGAAACCACGTTTAAGTTCGGATCCTGATTTGAATGTAGCAAGGATATTTTTGATGATCTATATCTACTAAAAAGGAACAACAATTAAAATTTTAATCAAAAACGCAAAACGGGACACTAAAACTAAGGCCAAAAACCTAAATTCTACAAAATTTAACCTAATTTTTTTTAATGTATTCTAATTGACTAAAAACGAAGTTTAAAAAAAACTAGAGTGAAAACGGAGTTAAAACGAGGGTTAAAATTGAAAACCGAGAACACGAACGAAACCCGTTCTTTAAAAAATGAATTTTTGCAAAATAGACCCTACTTAAGTGAAACTATTTTTCCTACAAACTTAATGACAAAAGAAAATTTTATAAAAAAAGATTTTTATTTTTCGGATTATTTTTCTATTTTTTTATGATTTTTTAAAGTTTTAAAAGAAAATAAAAGATTAAAAATACTAAACTTTTAGTAAAAATTCTAGAAAAATTTCAGAAAATAGCTTAAGCTATAACAATCCTAGGAAAAATAAGCTCAAAGTTGTAGCTTATAAAATAAGCCACGAAATAAGCTTAACAGCTTATTTAGCTTATAAAGTGAAAATGTGTATAAAGATTAAGTGTGGGGAAGTTATACTGGATGAGCTAATGAAGCACAATGGTTAACGCGTATGGCATGTATGATAGAGGTCGTGGGTTCGAGGCTGGCAAACCCCACTTTTTGTTATTTTTTTATTTTTTGATTTTTTTTAAAAACTAAAAATTGGAACTTATAAAAGAAGCTAAAATAAGCTACTTTAATAAAAGGAATATAAGCTAACACTAACTAATAAGACCTAAAACAGCTTATTTAAGCTGCTGTCACAGTGAGTTTGGTTTTAAGCTTAATTTCACTTATAAGCTTATAACAAGCTTAATATAAGCTCAAATTTTAAAAGAAAAGAAGTTTTGGAAAGCTTGAGATGAGCTTATTCTATTAATCAAAAGAAATCTATCCTAGGAATGCATTTTAACTACTGAAATTGATGAGAAAACAAGCAAATCTAGAAGCTCAGGAAAGAAGCTTACAACCAAATTAAGCTATAATCCTCTAAAAGCTAAGACAGCAAATAAGCTTTTGAAAACTAAGTAAACAGCTTATAAACTACTAATCTAACCTAAAAATTCTAAACCTATAAACTAGAAATCTAAATTCATCAAGCTACTAAAACTTAGTACTGTTTTTGGTTTTTTAAAGCTTTTTAGTGACTTTTGACAGCTGAATTTAAGCTAGAAATTAAGCTGAAAATGCAAGTTAAGCTAGGATTTATCTAAGACTACTAGAAAACTAAAACATATCCAAAATTAAGCCCTTAATTCCTATTTTTGCTAGCTTAAACTTAAGCTTAAAATACCAACAGTATTAACTCTTGTTAATACTGCTGGTGCAATTGACCAAGAGTAAAATACACAAGTGCAGGTATCCTAGATTGATTGCCTGCACTTAGACACTCAAATTGAGTGTGTTTACACACAAAACATTCAATTGCCAAGCTTATGGAAGCTTGGCTTACAATTTCCAATCAACACTTAAAATGACAATTCCCCTGGTGCAAAATCACTAAAAATGAGCCCTAACTTATTCATTTTTGAAAATTAAACTCTCAAATCTCTTTCCCTATTGATTAAAACTGGAATTAAAACTGACTCAAGCAAAATTTACAACTTACTTTGACTTTAAGAAGTCAAACAAGTTCTAACCAAACACCCCTTTAACTTTTGACAGGTTTTGAAAAGGCTTATAGAAATTAAATCTAATGATTAAAACTTAACTACCAGATAACTAGAAGCTTATATCAGCCTTAATTAACATGATTTAACAATTGAATTAAGCTAAAACTTAAGATCTAAGAGTATGCTACTATATTTTTGGTTTTTCTTAGATTTTTATGACAGAAAATCAAATACTAAGTTCTATGATACTAATGCTAAAAACAAATGTAAAATTATAACTAATAACACAAATAAATATTAAACACTAATAAGCATATAAAATAGCAAATAAAGCAAGAATAACGACTATCTATATTTAAGCTACAAAATAAGTGAAAGTGTAAATCTTAAAGGAGAACTTACAATGAGCTTCAGCAAGAACAGAAGCTAGTGCTCATAGAGCTAATCAACAAGCTCTTCTAGCTTATAAATAAGCTAGAAGTAAAATCCTTGGGATTCCTTCCATGATTGAATCCCCTTCCATAAGTCCAAAATTCATAAGCTAAGGTACTTAAGCTGTTTTTAAGGTTTAGGTATATTTAATAACTTTTAAAAGCTCAAATTAATTAGCTTTTGGACTAATAAGAAGCTTAAGTGAGCTTATAAAAGCATATGAAACAGTAGCAACCATTAGATTTATAAAAACTTGTTCATTCAAAAATGACTAATATAAAAAGTAAAAACACTATTTTATTGATTTAAAAAAAGCAGCTTACAATACTAAAAAAGGAGATTACAATTATCTACAAACGATTTAAGGAAATTACATAAGCTAAAAAACAATTAATCTAAATACGCTACTACTCCAAAAACCTACTTTTCCCCCATCCGTTGGGTAGGAAAGGGCCCTCTATATCCACATAAAATATTCCATAGTCAACATATTATTGAGGAAGCTAGCTAAGCTAAATTCAGTTAGAACGCTCCCTAATCATCACCATCCATCTTCAAATCTTTGATATCTAACTTTACAAAACCGTCGATCCTTATGACACAAAACGGATTTGCCAAGCTGGCAATTCGTTTGAGACTCATGTGTGCTTGTTTACTGAGTATATTTAGTGTAAATCCCACATTCCATTGTGCTTCTTCATGCTCTGACCGGGTCTTCTCTGTTAAGTGACCAATGACGTGCACTTGATTAGACTAACTTAACCCGCTTTTGCATTGTTTACCACTTGAATTGACCATGTTGCCACCTCAATCTCCATTTGCCCCTTTGTTTTCCACCTTGGTTAAATGTGGAGACGATAATGAATAGTAAAAAGCTCTTCCCGCCCCTTTTTATAACTAAAAAGTGGTAATTCGTTTTAACTTTGGAATTGTGACACTTTCAGTCCTTGTCTTTGGTTTATAACATTTAAAGTGTAAAACCTTTTTAAGAAATGGCAAAAACAGCCCTTGTGGTTTTATAAAAGAAAAATGGGCTAATGTTTTGGGCCTATGAATCCGGGTGAGGCCCATTTAGAGGAGAGGGGTTATTCTTGGACTTTGTGAAACTTGAGGGGCTTAAGTGGAATATTTTGGCCTTGTTGACTTTTGTTGACCATGATTTGATTAAGGTTTGACTTTTCTGGCTCCGGCATTGTACTCTTCTGATTCTCGTGCCCGTTTTTTACTGTTTTCTTGTGATTTTTGACTGATCCATACCTGCAAACACAAAATATAAATACAACATATTTTTACCCATTTTTTGGCCTGGTTTGGGTTTAATGGGTTATTTTAGGCATAAATGGATATGTGTAATTCTACACTTATCAAAATTCCCCAAACTAAACATTGTGTGGTCCTCACGCAATATCACATCCTATAACCAATACCTCGAAAAACTTCCCACGATCAACTAAAAAAAACCTTAGAAAAGTAGCAAAATGATTTTTTTGTTGAAGAATAAGAGATCACAAGTTTAAAAACACCCGAATTTCCCCCATTTCAAAGATTTTTCTCCTTTTTTAAAATGATTTTTCGATAACAAACTAACCGCCACTGTATTGTTTTGACCTAATGTATTGTTTTCATTACCCATTGTAACTTTTAGGATCATAGAACAAAAAGCACAATTAAGTGGTCTAAAAGATAACTACAGCATCCCCGATTTTTCACTTTTCCCAGTGCTAACTTAAAACAAGATCCATTGTTAATTTACAAGTCAATGACACAAAGACTACTCTAAATACTAATTTGTATCTTACTTTTCCTCCCCGCAAATCCTGAGCTTTTGTATCTCAGGATTTACTTAAGTCATAACCCGAAGCTCTTAAGACTTGTTTTGATACTTATTAATTCCAAAAAAAGTGTAACGTTTAAGAACGCAATAATTAGCTTCCTGAAAGACCGCTTTTCAAAAGATCAATGTCATCAAGATTAAAGTCCACAATCGAGGCAAACCAAAATTTTGGCTTTTTATTAGGCAAATTAAGCAAGCACCATTCATGGTCCATATACCCAACTCCTTTAAGACATAATGGAGCCAATCTTATTTGCACCATATACCCTTAGGCTCTTTAAGGCACAAAATAAGACAAAAATTAAGCAACATTATTATACCTCAGTCCTTTAGAAGGCTACAACATCGGCCACGCCTCCGACACGATGTAGCAAACATATTTCGACTTCGGTAATTTCCTCGACTTTTTAGAAGGCTGTAACATCGGTTGTGAGCCGGCAAGATGCAGCAAACTTTTATCAGTCTCGGATTATTATTGAATTCTACTTATCCCATATACCCTAAGGCTCTTTAAGGAATAAGCAAAATATTTGCTAATGTGATACATATAGTATGCCAAATTAAGTATTCCTGATGTGTACTCATCCTAATTACAAAGGAACTAAAGAAAACTTCTATTAACTAATTATTAACCAAAAAACCGCACAACTCTATTTATTAAACACTTATATAGATCGGTGAAACAAGCTAATGGGAGAAAAAGCCACAATTAACACTTATGAGCTTGAAAGAAAACCAACTATTCTACGTTTAATGTCATGACTTATAAATAACACTATCATTTCTTATTCTTCACAAAAGAAATTTGCAAATACTTAGCCATATAAAATCCAACTCGGCATATTTAAAATCTACTTGAGATTAGCACAAGTCTTCATTTACTAACGATTCAAGTCTAGCATGTTTAAAGTCTATGTGAGACTAGCACAAACTATCATCATTAATTGTTAAGGGAGAAAGCTAGAACTCTACACGTACGATCGGGTCAAAAATTACTTCTTATTCTTACCAACGGAAAACCTACATTTTTGTCTTAACACTTTTTTTTATATATATATAAACATTTTTAACTAAATAACAAGACTGAAAAATTTAAAATTTTTGCTATTTTTGTGGGAAAAACGGGTACTGAAACAAAACAATAAGCAAGCAACACAAATCGATAGATTCCCTTCCCCAAACTAAAACGAAACATTGTCCTCAATGTTTAAAATCGGGTCTCTACGTAAATCTAAGCCATTTATGAAGTATGCAAAGATAAACGTTAATCGATTTATTATGAAAGGATATCAGAAAAAAAAAATCTCCCCAAACTAACTTCACACAAAGGATGAAAAGCTCGAGTTGAACGGATAAATCAACCGGACACGAGAGACTTCAAAGAATTTGTTAGGGAGAATCCTGCAAAATCATTACAAACAAGCAACAAACAACGAGAAATCGTAAAGATACAAAGCCTCTCTCAACACAACACATTTGAGAAGAAAATAGAAAGAAAATAGAAAGGATAAGCATGGGGTGAACTCCCACGAAGCGGCTTGTTTTTTGGTCACCGATCCGCCAGCTCGACTCGAGCCCTGAATTTAGTTGTACCTTAGGGAAAGTCTGAGATGCCGGATCGAAAATAGAGTCCTCATTCTTAGAAGGAGATAAATAGAAATGAAGATTCAAATCTGAAACAAGGTGGGAAGGGTGGGTAAAATAACCGTCATAAAAATTATGAGATTTATAAACTACCCTTAAACTCTTGATTATCAAAATAACCCGCATCGGGTTTAAAACATTTTCTTAATACCGAGGTTCTGGTGGAGGTCCGAGGAATTGACGGATTATCTTGATGATCATGGTTTAGGTGACGGCATTTAGACTTCATCTTACGGAATCTAGCATCCTCACACTTGGTGGAATTAAATCATCTGTAATAACAACGGAGAATATCGATATCTTGCTATTGTATTGTTCTCGACGTACCCCGTTTTCCCCACAAAAATACAAAAAATTTAAATTTACATCTTGTTTTTTAGTTAATAAACTTAAAAAAAAACAAAATGATTCCGCAGTTTTATATAACCTAAAATATATATATAAAAATATAACCTTAAGAAAATTAAGAAAAATTACCAATTTACCCTTGATAAAATCACTCTCAAAAATATATATATTATACAATAAAAATACGTATATTAAACCGTAAGTATGATCACACCGGGTCGTTTATCCCCCAATTTACTAGTGAAATGAAACCACGTTTAAGTTCGAATCCTGATTTGAATGTAGCAAGGATATTTTTGATGATCTATATCTACTAAAAAGGAACAACAATTGAATTTTTAAATTCAAAAAAACGCAAAACGGGACAGTAAAAACTAAGCCAAAAAAACCTAAATTCTACAAAATTTAACCTAATTTTTATTTTTCTTTTTAAATGTATTCTAATTGACTAAAAACGGAGTTTAAAAAAAACTAGAGTGAAAACTGAGTTAAAATGAGGGTTAAAATTGAAAACCGAGAATACGAACGAAACCCGTTCTTTAAAAAGATGAATTTTTGCAAATTAGACCCTACGAAAATGAAACTATTTTTCCTACAAACTTAATGATAAAAGAAAATTTTATAAAAAAGATTTTTATTTTTCGGATTATTTTTCTATTTTTTATGATTTTTTAAAGTTTTAAAAGAAAATAAAAGATTAAAAATACTAAACTTTTAGTAAAAATTCTAGAAAAATTACGTAAAATAGTTTAAGCTATAACAATCCTAGGAAAAATAAGCTCAAAAGTTAGCTTACAAATAAGCCTACGAAATAAGCAAACACTTATTTAGCATAAGGGTTGAAAACTTGTATAAAGATTAAAGGGAAAGAAGGTATAACGGATGAGCTAATGTAGCAAATTGGTTAACACGCATGGTATCTATGATGGAGGTCGTGGGTTCGAGGCTGGCAAACCCCACTTTTTGCACTTTTTTATTTTTTTGATTTTTTGAAAAACTAAAAATTGAAACTTATAAAAGAAACTAAAATAAGCTACTTTATAATAAGGGAGGAATATATGTCTAACACTCATTAATAAAGCCCTAACAATAGCTTAATTAAGCTCTGTCCCACAGTGAGTTTGGTTTTGGGCTTAGTTTCACTTATAAGCTTTTAACAAGCTCAATATAAGCTCAAATTTAAAAAGAAAAGAAGTTTTGGAAAGCTTGAGATGAGCTTATTCTATAAATCAAAAGAAATCTATCCTAGGAATGCATTTTAACTACTGAAAATGATGAGGAAACAAGCAAATTTAGAAACTTAGGAAAGAAACTTAAAACCAAATTAAGCTATAATCCTCTAAAAGCCAAGACAGCAAATAAGCTTTTGAAAACTTAACAAACAACTTATAGACTACTAATCTAACCTAAAAATTCTAAACCTATAAGCTAGAAATCTAAATTTAGCAAGCTACTTAAACTTAGTACTGTTTTTGGTTTTTTAAGCTTTTTAGTGACTTTTGACAGCTGAATTTAAGCTAGAAATTAAGCTGAAAATGCAAGTTAAGCTAAGATTTATCTAAGACTACTAGAAAACTAAAGCATATCCAAAATCAAGCCCTTAATTCCTATTTTTGCTAGCTTAAACTTAAACTTAAAATACCAACAGTATTAACTCTTGTTACAAACTGCTTGGTAGCAATTGACCAAGGGAGGCAAACATCACAATGCGGTATCCGAATTGATTACCTGCAGGTAAGACACTCAAATTGCGTAGTTTACACACAACACATACAATTGCTAAAGCTTCTGTAGCTTGGCTTACACTTTCCAATCAAAATACTTTTAAAATTAACAACTCCCTGGTGGAAAATCACTACCTATGATCTCTAACTTATTCATTTTTGAACACTAAAACCTCTCAAAATCCATTCCCTATTGATAAAACTGGAATTAAAAAACTGAACTGACTCAAAGCAAAATTTACAACTTACTTGACTTAAAGTAAGTCTAAACAAGTTCTAACCAAACACCCCTTTTAACTTCGACAGTTTTGAAAAGGCTATCGAAATTAAATCTAATGCATAAATCTTAACTACCAGATAACTAGAAGCTTATATCACCTTAATTAACAAGATTTAACAATATGAATTAAGCAAAAACTTAAGATCTAAGATATGCTACTATATTTTGGTTTTTCTTAAACTTTTATGACCAAATCAAATACTCAGTTCTAAGATACAAAGGCAAAAAACATATGTAAAATTATTACTAAACAGTCACAAAGAGAAGATTAAACACTAATAAGCCAAACTAAAATAAGCAAATAAGCAAGAATAAGAGCAGATTATCTATATTTAAGCAAAAAAAATTAAGTTAAAGGTTTAAATCTTAAAGAAGAACTTAACAATGAGCCTCAGCATAACAGAAGCTAGTGCTCATAAGAGCTAATCAACAAGCTCTCTAGCTTATACATAAGCTAGAAGTAAAATCCTTGGGCTTTTCTTCCATGATTGAATCCCCTTCCATATAGTCAAAATTCATAAGCTAAGTTCCTTAATCTGTTTTAAGGTTTAAGGTAATTTAATAACTTTTGAGCTCAATTATTAGCTTAGAGACTAATAAGAGCTTAAGAGGAGCTTTATTACAAGCTTATGAAACATTAGCACCCTTGAAGATTTAATAAAAACATGTTATCAAATAAAGGAGTAAATATAAAAGAAACCACTAATTTTTTATTGAATTTAAAAGCAGTTTTTTTTTTTTCTTACAAATACTAGGAAAAAGGAGATTACAATTATCTAAAAAACGATTAAGGAAATTACATAAGTCTAAACAATTAATCTAAATTAATCTCCTACTAAAAAAAACAATCTCTATGTCTAACACTCCACCCTCCCGTGTGTGTTAGGAAAGGGCCTCTTTATAGCCTTGAATGAAGCTTCTAGGAGCTAAATTCAGTTAGACGCTCCTCTAATCATCACCATCCAATTCTTCAATCATTGGTATCTAAACTTTTACCACCGTCGATCACTAAAGCTCGACACTGATTGCAAGAAGGCATTCGTTTGAGACTCCATGTGTGCTTGTTTACTGAGTAATTAATTTAAAATTCCACTTTCCATTTGTGCTTCCTTCATGCTCTAACGTTCCGTCTCTTGTTAAGTTACCAATGATGCACTTGATAGCCTAACTTTAACCCTGCTTTTGCATTAGTTACCACTTGAAATGACCTATTTGTACCTTCAATCTCCATTTGCCCATTATTTTTTCACCTTGTTAAATGTTGGAGACGATAATGAATAGTAAAAGCTTTTTCCGCCCCTTCTTTTATAACGGATAAATGGTATTCGTTTTAAAACTTTGGAATTGTGACACGCAGTCCCTTGTCCTTTGGTTAAAACATTTAAAAGTTAAAACCGTTTTAAGAATGTCAAAAAACAGCCCTTGTGGTTTTATAAAAGAAAAATGGGCTATATGTTTGGCCTATGAATCCGGGGTGAGCCCATTTAGAGCGGAGGGGTTATTCTTGACTTTTGTGAAACTTGAATGGGCTTAAAGTTGAATATTTTGCCATTGTTGACTTTTTGTTGACCATAGATTTGATTGAGTTGAACTTTTTCTTTCTGGCTCCGGCATTGTACTCTTACTGATTCTCGTGTGCCCGTGGAAGTTGAAATTCATGAAAGCACAGTCACAATACTACGATATTCCTCAAATTCACGATCATTTCTATACAGGAAGTGGTAACGGTTCCCGACGGCGAACTCATGGTGAAGAGGATCACTCCTTTGAGAGAAAAGTAATTAAGATTCATTCTGTTCTGGCTCATGATGATCAGAAATCACTTGGGAAGTGAGATTATGGGAAGTCATCATCATAAGTAGATTATCAGAAGCAGCACATGCTCCTTTCTGATCGAAATAACCTCATCCAAGTTTTGAAGACACTTCCATAGCTAAAAAATTATTTGACCTCATCGTTATGTGTCTTCAGGAGCAAAACACTCATCCTTACGGATAAAGGATTATTGATTAAAACTGGCTACATTGGAAACGTGGAATTTTTTATCTCGACATTTACTTTGAAAATTCTCTCCATGCAAGTTCCTTCTTAAAGATTGAATCATCATTACCCCGGTGGTAACGAATCGAAGAGGAGCAAGTCATACGCGAACTTCTCCAAAATTTATCACTAGTCTTCACCAGAGAAGACCTAGGAGGAAGGATTCATCATACAGAGTATGTGTACTGCCACTAAAACAGATCATCTTTTGTATATCAATTACAAAATGCGTGAACATAATGCTTATTTTTGTTTTCTCATGATTACTCATAAAAAACAAGTCATCCTTTCCTATCTTAAAGTCCAAAGTTTCTTCTTCGTACAAATCAATAAGACTTTTGCGGTTCGAAGGAAAGTCTTCCTAAATAATAGGCACTCTCGGTCGGGTTCAAAAATTAACTACACAAAATCCCAAGAAAAGTGAAACCATCGACTTAACCTACAATATCCTCGGCTATGCCCATCGGTGAGTAATAGGAACGATTGGCAAGCTCAGTGTCATTCGAGTAGATCTAAGCTTCAAGCCCAAGTTTCTTAAAGATAGAATGAGGTAAAAGGTTAATGCTAGCTCCTGAATCGGCTAAAGCACTAGTTCTATTGAGTTCTTGTAAAGCACATGGGATAAGAAATTTTCCCGGATCTTCGAGCTTCTCGGGGACTTTGTTCATAATGATAGCGGAACATTCAGCATTCACAGTTGTGATGGCGATCTCCTCGAGTTTCTCTTTGTTCCTTAGCAACGAACTTAACCATTTGTTGAACTTTGGCATTTCGACAAGAGCGTCTTTCAATCCAATCTCTAAACGGAGTTGCTTGAACATCTTTAAAAACCGGCTATGTTGAGCACTTGGTTTATCGTGTTCTCTCACTTTCATCCTTTCGGGATATGGAAGTTTAGATGGGTACGAATTAGGATTAGGATCAAGACTAATACAACGTGTTTCTTTTGCTTTTGTGTTTTGAATTTCAATGACAATGGAATCTCATCCCCCGAGATGGACTTGTGCGTAATTTTCCAAATTTGATTTTGCAACTTTTTTCCGTACAGTCTCTTGGTTTTGTTTCAGGTGCTCTTTTTGAGGTTTTCGAAACCATCCGGGTGGGATAAAAGAAATCGAAGGTTCTTCCAAAGTCTTACCGCTCCTTGTGGTGATAGCATTAATTTGCTGACGAGGGTTAGTTACGGTTTGACTTGGAAGAGTTCCTGAATTCGAAGTAGAGGCTGAATTTTTGAAATTATCACAAAGACTTGTCAACAAACTTGTAACATTAGCCATTTGATTTTGCAAATTTTGACCTTGATTTTGAACATTCTTCAACACCGCATCGTTTGCCTTGACGTAGTTTTCAAAATCCGTTTTCAAACACCTTGAATTGGGGCATAGGAGTTTGATATGATGGTGGTAGATTGTTTGGTGTAATGAAAACCTTGATTTTGGTGTTTTGACGGTTTGGATTTAAGTTACCTCACGTTTTTGGATTGAAGTTAAATTGGTTCCTGGTAAATCGGTTGTGGTTGGATTGGACATTCTGTTGATTTGAAACCCGTGGCTCATTTGACTTTTGCCAAATTGGAAGGTTGGTTTTCTTTGATGAATTACCAACAGCTGCGGTTGTTGAAATTGTTGCGGGTTGTCATGCAAAACGGGTAAAATCGTTTCCCCTCCCTCGAGTTAATGGACAATCGTTAAAATATGATTTGATCCACAAGTAACACATACTTTCCTCAACTATAACTGACTTTGACTGGTGCAGGAGTAAACACCTAAAGCTTTCATTTCATTCAACATCTGTTCATCGTGATATCCATCTTATCCTCGAAGAATCGGCTATTTGTTGCATATCGTAAGAATTAATAGAAGGGGAGAATTAGAAAGAGGAGCCAGTCCGTACTCACTTCTTTGAATCATTATCACATTTCGGGAATAACGAACTTTTTGACTTGCTTCCCTATATTGCTAAACCTTCTTGAGGCATCTTGTCCAAGAAATTACCACCTGCTGCAGAATCTATAAAGGCATCTTGAATCGTTTTTGAATCAAGAGTTTAAAAAAGTATCGAGTGGAGTAGTTCCGAGAAGCCATGGTGAGGACATTGACGAAGGAGTCCTTTAAAACGTTCCCATGCTTCGTTGAAGGTTTCCGTTGGGGTTCTTGAAAAAAATTGGTGATTTTGTTTCGGAGTAAGTAGTTTTCGATTGGTGGTGAAGATTGGTTTATTAATTTGAAACAAGTCGTCCCATGTGAGAATTGATCTAGAGCTTTCCTTGTCTAACCAATCTCGGGCTTCACCGTCTAGAGAAAAAGGGAAAAGCAAAAGCTTAACCGAAGTGTTCGGAACTTCTGGATGTCTAAACGTTGAAGTGACCTTGTTAAAAAATCGAAGGTGATTGTGAGGATCTTGTCTACCCGTAAACTTATTACTTTGCACAAGATTGATTAAAGGTTGTTTGAGCTCGAAATTGTTAGCATTGATCGGTGGGACAACTATAGCATCTTCATACCCCTCGATGGGTGCTTGTAACATTTGGGCCATTGTTCGATTGTCAGCCATTGGAACAACGTTTTGTTCAACAATTGGTTCTACCGGAAGATTTTGTTGTTGTCGACGTCTTCGAGATTGCGAACGAGTGCGCATAAAAAGAAAAACTAACAATTAAAAAGCAAAACTTTACACTAAAAAATTTTTTATATTTTTTAATTTTTTTTTTTTTTACAATGAATTTTAACGGTTACACGAAAGAGACTTAAACCAAATAATCAAGAACTTCACGTACTCTTGAAAATTTCTTTTCAAGGGGAGCCTAACTTGGTAAGACACAAAAGGCAAATGTGAATCTTTGATTCGATTTGGGGAACCAACAAGTTCAACCGAAATTGAAAATGATGAACTACCTCCATTGAGAATGTTATATTCTGTATTTTAATACTCAATTGGTGATTTTAATTCTTTAATTCAAAAGGAAGATTTTTTTTATAGATTTGATTTTTTTTAATCTTTTACTTATACTAAAAAAAAAGGAAAAAAAGGAAAATAATTTTTTTATATAATGTTTTTTGAGATATTTGAATTATAAAAACAAAATTGAAAACTTTTCTAAATCGAAAGGTATCTCAAAACCAAATCAACAAACACAAAACGAGAGGAATCGAAAACACTAGTCCCTGGCAACGAGGCGCCAAAGAAAAAACTGATTCGCATTTTAATCTACCTCAAATGATATAATATAAAAGTATAACCTTAAGAGAAATTAAGAAATTACCAGTTAACCCTTGATAAAATTCACTCCAAAAATATATAATATTATATTATATAAAATACGTAAATAAACCGAGTAAAGTATGATCACTCCGGGTCGTTATCCCCAATGACTAGTTGCAATTGAAACCACGTTTAGGTTCGGAATCCTGGATTTAATGAAGCAAGGAGATTTTTGATGATCCTATGTCTACTAAAAAGGAACAAACAATTGAATTTTTATCAAAAACTCAACACGGGACACTAAAAAACCTATGGCCAGAAACCTAAATTCTACAAAATTAACCTAATGTTTTATTTTGCTTCTTAAATGAATTCTTAATTGACTAAAAAACGGTAGGTTAAAAAAACTAATGAAAAATTGAGTTTAAAATGAGGGTTTAAAATTGAAAACCAGAACACTTTTTTGATGATCTAAATCTACTAAAAAGGAACAACAATTAAAATTTTAATCAAAAACGCAAAACGGGACACTAAAACTAAGGCCAAAAACCTAAATTCTACCAAATTAAACCTAATTTTTATTTTCCTTTTTAAATATATTCTAATTGACTAAAAACGAAGTTTTAAAAGAAAATAAAAGATTAAAAATACTAAACTTATAGTAAAAATTCTAGAAAAATTTCAGAAAATAGCTTAAGCTATGACAATCCTAGGAAAAATAAGCTCAAAGTTGTAGCTTATAAAATAAGCCACGAAATAAGCTTAACAGCTTATATAGCTTATAAAGCTAAAAGGTGTATAAAGATTAAATGGAAAGAAGGTATAACGGATGAGCTAATGCAGCAAATTGGTTAACACGCATGGTATCTATGATGGAGGTCCGGGGTTCGAGGTAGGCAAACCCCACTTTTTGGTTTTTTTATTTTTTTGACTTTTTTTGAAAATCTAAAAATTGGAACTTATTAAAAACGTGATTTTAAACAACTTTAAAACTAAGGTTTTTTATTGAAAGTGACAAATAAGCTATGAAAACAGCTTATTAATAAGCTGTTTCAGAAAGTGGTGATTTGGGCTTATTCTCACTTAAACAGCCATACTAAGCTCAAATAAAGCTTAATTTCAAAAGTAAAGAAGTTCCTAAAAGCTTATGAAATGCTTATTCTAGAAATGAAGAGAAATAGGAACTGGAAACATATTAAAGCAACTAAAAATGATGATGAAAATGCTAAATTTAGAAAACCAAAATATTAAGCAAAAATCCAAATAAGCTAAAATGCTAAAAAGGTAAAGACAGCAAATGATCCTTTGTAAACTTAACAAACAACTTAAGAGCAACTAATTGAAGCAATGAAACCTACTTCTTAAAGCTAGAATCTAAAACTTAAAAGCTAAATTCTACTTCTAACTGTTTTTGGCTTTTTTGAGTTTTTTAATGACTTTTTACAGCTGAATTTAAGCTAGAAATTAAGCTAGAAACCTAGAACCAAGACTTAATATGAATTAAGCTGTAACTAAACTATAAAATGCTAAAAGGAAAACTACTAGATCCTATTACTGCTAGCTTAAATTGGAGCTTAAATGTCAGCAGTACTAACTTATGTTAGTACTGCTGGTGCACTTTGCAATACCACAAAGACTCAAATGCAGGCTAATCTAATGACTACCATACCTTAAACATACTCAAAGGAGTGTGTATAAACACAATACAAGCAAAATCCAAACCTTAAGGGCTTTGAGCAAATTTTGCACTAGTGAAATTAAAAGAGAAATTGCCCTGGTGCAAAGCTTAAGGTAATAAGCTCAAACTTTTGAGATTATGAAAACTAATTTTTAAAAACTATTATACTAATGTTTAAAAATGATTCTAAAACTGACCCAAGCAAAATTCACAACTTATCTTGACTTTTGATGGTCAAACTCAGCTTATGCCAAACACTCCTTAAGATTCTTGACAGTTTTGAAAAAGCTTGTAAGATCAATTCTACTTATTAAACCTTTGACATCAAATCATAAACAGCTTTTAACTAACTTAATTAACATAAACTAACAACTGAATTAAGCTAAAATTAAAGATCTAAGAGATTACACTACTAGTATTTTTGGATTTTTAAGGTTTATTAAGACAAACTATGAAAAACTAAGATCTACTATGATTAAGCTAAAAACAGATTAAGATTAATGAATAATAAGCACAAGTAAAGAGAATTAAACACTTAATAAGCTAGTAGATTAAGTAAGATAAGCATATAAGCATATAGACTTTTAAGCAAATTTTGAACAAATCTAAACTATGAATTTAAGAACAAGAGTAATGAAAACTAACCCTCAGCTTCAGCTAAACAGAAGCTTACACAATTAAGCTGCTACTAGCTCTAGCTTATTCATGTGAATAAGCTAGTATAGGTCCATGAGCTTATTAATAAGCTATGGAATAAAGACCTTTGGATCTCTAGTCCAAGTTTAAGATCCCCCTTCCAAAAAGCCATAACCAATAAGGTCTATGATAAATTAAAGATTTAACACTATTTTAAGGTTTAGGTAAGAATAATACTGAATTAAAATACGCACTATTTCACTTAATCTAGACTGAAAGAGCTAAATGAGCTTATTATCGTTTTGAGACAATTTTGCTATATTAAGAGAGCGTATGGGAATAAAAAGAGGAAGAGAGCTTATGAATGACTAATGACTTAAACTAAATTTCATTAATGAAAGTTACTGGTTACATTACTTAAAAAGAAGATTACATTTAAGAAAAATAAGAAAATTAAGCTAGACTAAAAATTACTAAAAACCTAGATAGTGTGTGTGTGTGTGTGTGAGGTGAAGCTCTATTTATAGCCAGCTAGGGAAGATTCTAGCCCTCTTGCCTTGCTCTCCAATCCTTCAATCTCTGCCATTCATTTCCCAATCATTGGAGGAGCTATTGTAAGACGTTGGATCAAGTGTGGACACTCAAGGATTGCCAAGCTGTCATTCCTTGATGTGACAGCTTGTGCTTGTTTTGTGAGAGAATCTAGTGTAAATACTCATTCCTCTTGTGCTTCCTCACATCTAACGTGGCATTCCTCAAGTGGGTTGGACCAATCAAGCTTTTGATGATGTAATGACCCTGCCATCTTGTACTTGAGCCCTTGAATTACTCCGATGAACCTTCAATTTGGGAATGGCACTATTATTTGACTCGTGGGTAAAATGAAGACGTATGGGTGAATAAGTGTTTTGGATTTACCCACCCTTTTATAACTGAATTGGGTAAATCATTATTTAAACATTGGAGAAGATTGAACACAATTCTCGCCCTAATAACTCACTTCTTTTTCTCCCATCTTCTATTATAAATAACTTTCGAAAATTGCAAGTTAAACCCTTGTGGTTTATTAAAAAGGGAAGTGGGCTAGTAATGGGCTTATGAATTGGCTTTGGTTTTTCTTGGCTGATTTTGTCTGAGGCTTGACTTTTCTGGCTTCGGCTTTGTACTCTTCTGATTCTCGTGTCCGTGCTTGCCCGTTTTTGACTGTTTTCTTGTGATTTTTGATTTATCTATACCTGCACACACAAAACACAAATACAAGCATATTTTTGCCATTTTTGGTCTGTTTTGGGTTTAATTGGGTTATTTTAGGTACAAATGGATATATGTATTATACACTTATCACATTCGTTTTTATTTCTCGTGTTACGCGCATTTTTCGTATTTTACGTAAAACCTTTACGTAGCGTACCTTTTTAAATATCGGTACTTGATAAAACCCGCATATTACAAAATGTGGTCAAGTCTTAAACCATCCCACTTATTCTAACCACAATGGGGTGGAACAACCAAAGGGGGAGGTGTGTGTTAGGTGGGGTGCTTAGATTGAAGTAATGTACCCCAGTGTTGATTCTTGCTATAATAATGTACACTTGTCATTTTTAGTCCAAGCTTACCTAAGCTCATTTTTGACCAAACTTAACACACACACTACACACTCTTGCATGTGAAAAAGTTATAACCACCACAACACCAATTCCATACAATTTTATAGATCACAAAATAACCACACTAGTAAAAATGACAACCTAGTATATTCCTTGTATTTTTGAGGTGATTGAAAGGGTTTTCAAGAAGGGTTATATACATTTTGGGGCTGAAGTTATACAAGTTTTTATCAGGTCATTTTGGTGAAGAAAAATGGTGATCAAAATTACTTTTGGGTGAAGATCAAGCTTGAAGATTGAAGCTTTGTTCTTGGTTTAGAAATCAATTGATCATTTGTCTACAGAAATCTTGTGGAAAAAATCTCAGAGGTTTTGGTTTATGATTTCTATTGATTTTCAATTGTACAAGACATTGTATGATATATTGATGAACAAGTAATAAAAATAGGCCATGCATCGTATAGGATCTAGGTTAATTTATAGCAAAAATAGTCATCTAAAACACGTGAAAAATACCATCAAAATTCATTGAGCTATAATGAACAGTAGATTCATATAACACTCAGTAGGTTTGAGATATGATTTGATGACATGAAGTCATAGATATATCTCTTATGTACATTGGGCAAATTGGATGATTCCAAGAAAGTAAATAATGAATGAGTTATGATCAAAACACTAAAACTAGTCAAATCTGGACCTTGCTATACAGATTGCGTAAAACTTCATATTTACGGGCTGAACCAATTAAAAAGTAAAGACTATGGGTTGTAGCGAAAGTCATGTAGATTCTGAATTAATTGGATAGTCAACCAACTCTTTATGGTTTGTAAATGGCATCAAAAATGGTGAAAGTGAAATTTCAGTCCTAATTAGTAACTTGACCATTAGGTAGTAATATACCCATATGTATAAGTAATATTAAAAGAGGTATAAAAATGACTTTTTTTTTTTTTTTTTGAATATGTAAAGTAAACTTAAATATGAATCCAAGCATATAGAAGTAGTACCGATTATATCATTTACATTTTATAAAAATATTGGCATACTTTTTTAAACATAAAAGTATATAAATTTACTACTAACCCGTAACACTATACGTATTAAAGCGATTTTTGTAACTAAAACCCGAGGTGGTAGGACCTACTTCTTGGGAGTTTTAAAATACTAACATACTGATAATAAAAGTATCCCGACCTCGAGAACTTGAAATTTTATAACAAGAGTCATTTATAAGCTTAAATGGGCCATAAGGCCATATTGGACCACTAGGCCCAATGAAACAAAATGGACTTATTGGACTTAACTTTATGCCCAATCCACTTGGACCTTACTAATGGGCTAGGACCTGGTCTTTGAGTAATAATATCAATATAATAATTTAATGGGTTTGCTTAATGGGCCTATTGGGCTTTTTGGACTAATTTAGACAATACTAGTAAAATGGCTAATAAAAACAAGTTAAAAACCTAAAAAACTTTAAGTGTGAAATAATTATATTTCAAGAGCAAGATCATCATATAAACTACATGTATACATATACTTATTTAATTTATGAATTATCATTAATTTTTATCGACTAGAAACCTAAGACCCGTTACAATTTGTATAGGTCTTGGTTGATTGACGCGCCTACCCCCGAAGTTCTTATTCATATCGCTATTCTCGTCAAGACATCACTATGAGTCATAGCCTTCAGCATTTTAATACTGTAACTGTTTTATAAACCCGCGAGGGGGATAACATGCTTTTTTTTAATAATAGAACACAAGGGACCCGAATGTATGCTAGTAGCCTTGATTATTATAAGTTAGCTTAACTCGCTAGATAAAAGACCCGCGGAAATCATGAATTGTTAACTACCGGGTAATGGTAGACGCTTATACATGAAATAATACTATTTGGAGGTTGCCACTCCCAATTCGTGACGACTGGCTATCGTCTTGTATCGGGAAAATGACACCACGGATGCGTTGTATAGAGAGTAATATGCACTCATAGCGAGGGTGTATAGTGGGCATTTTTGTTATATGGTAACGTTCAATGTCATGAGGCTTATAATAATCTTCCTATAACTTTGTCTGATCCACATCATTATATCCTGATGAATTTTGAGAAATGATACTTGTGTTCAGAAAATTTTATTGTTTATATATATATAAACTCTATGGATTCACTCAACATTATTGTTGACTTTTAGCATGTTTTATCTCAGGTTCTTGAAGGTAATTCGGTGATGAAGATTTCGGAGAAGCTAATGAAATAAATTATTTTGAAGGCCCCGTTTAAAAAGAAAAACTTCGAAGAAAAAATGAAAATTGAATGTATGAATTATGAAATATTTGGGACCTATAACGTGAAAAAACTTTTATATCGAATGTTTCAAAAATTTAAAAAATGTCTCTTTCGAGTCCGTTTTTCTATCTATGCATGAGTTATTGATATTTAAGACATTAGCACCCAAATGACCCTTCCGCTGAGATATATAAAAATGGGGGTGTTACATTAGACCTTCATTTAAACAGAATAAACCTAGTTATGTATAAATCAATTTTGTTAAATCAGATGAAAATACTAGGAAATCTGTTATTGAACAACACACATATAGGCAAGCTGAAAACCTTATGAAAAGTCAGAGTCCTAGGGTTGATAAAAGAAATTGGAATGGAATATTGACTCAGAAACTAGGCAATGGTTTTGAGTTCAATAAGAAAGCTTGTTTTGTATGTGGAAGTCATAACCATTTAATCAAGGACTGTAACTTTTATGATAAAAAATGGTTGATATTATTTGTGTTGAATAATATGAGAAGGGTTACTGGTCAAAGGGAAGTTAGACCAGTATGGAACAATGCTTAGAGGGTGAATCACCAAAACAAATTTACTCACCTACATTCTAAAAGGAATTTTGTTCCAACAGTAGTTGTAACAAAGTCAGGACAAGTACCAGTTAATATTGCTAAGAAAAGCTCTTCAAGAGCAGCAGCATCAATTAGTACTACTAGGCCTGTTAATACTGATGCCCCTAAATCAAAAGTGAATGATGCATCACCCATAAAATATTCTTATTTTAAAGCACATTCACCAATAAGAAGGGCTTTTAACCAAAAATTAGCAGCTAAAACCAATAATCTTAATGGAAAAAGTTAAAACTGCTAGAGTTAACAATGTAACTACTGCTGGTCTAAAAGCAGTAGTTAATGTGCTGTGGAAATGGGAAATTGTGGCAATATTAAGGTTCCTCAGCATGAGCTAGATTTGGAGACCAAACAGAAAAGTAATTGACCAATAATCTCCAAATATAGTGGATCCTACAATGCCCCTTAAAAGACTTAGAACTATTAAGAATCCTCAAGGCCGACTCAATTCAGTAAAGGCTGGGTCCCCAAGAGAACTAATTCTATTATTTTTAGTGCAGGGTAATCCACAATATGCTTTACAGGATCAAGGGATTTTTGACAGTGGATGCTCTAGACATATGACTGGGAACAAGTCCTATCTTATAGATTATCAAGACGTTGATGGTGGATTTGTTGCATTTGCAGGAAGTCCTAAAGGAGGTAAAATTACTAAAAAAGGTAAAATTAGGACTGGGAAATTAGACTTTGAAGATGTATACTTTGTAAAGGAACTTAAGTTTAAATCTTTTTCTCTAACTCACAAAATGTAGTGATAAAAAACAGTATTCTTTTCACTGAGACAGAATGTCTTGTTCTATCTCCCTGACTTAAAGCTACTTGAATGAAAGCCAAGTCTTAGCTAAAGTGTCCCAGACAAAACAACATGAAAGTTTTGATTCTAAATAATTATGTCCTTCAGAGGTTTGACTTGTCATTTGCAAAAAGGCTACAATAGATATCTAAATTATAGGCATAGGAGGCTTGGCCATAAAAACTTTAAAACTAATAACAAACTTGTGAAGGAAACCTTGTTAAGGTTTGCCCTTAAAAACTCTCTGAAAAATTGACCATAACTTGGTGGTTGCTTGTCAGAAGGAAAAAGCAACACAAAGCTTCTCTTGTAAGACCAAACTTGGTGGAGCCTCTAAAACATACATCCCTTAAAAATGTTGCATATAGGACTTATTTGGGCCAACATTTGTCAGGAGATCAATCACCAGGATATATTGCCTTGTGTCCACTGATGACTATAGTAGGATTTTAGTTGGGTTTTCTTTTTTGCACTAAGGATGAGACTATTAGTGATCCCTAAAAACTTTTATAAACTCTGTAGGCGATAGAAAACCAAATAAATCCAAGGTTAAAAATCATCATATGTGACAATGGAACTAAGTTCATCAAAAATAATAACATGGAATCAAGTTAATGTAGGATGAAAAGGGATTAAGAGGGAATTTAGTGTTGCCAGAACTCCACAACAAAATAGAGTTGCTGAAAGAAAGAATAGGACACTAATAGGGGCAGCTAGGACTATGCTAGCAGATTCATTAATTACCTACTACATTTTGGGCTGAAGCAGTTAATACTGCTTGTTAGGTGTTCAGAAAGGGTTTCTAGTAACTAAGCCTCACAACAAAGACACCTTATGAACTAATACTTGGTAAACCACCTAGATAGAGCTTTAAGAGAACCTATTGGTGTCCAATGTGAACTATTCTTAATACCTTAGATTTCCCCTAGGCCAAATTTGATGGAAGCCGAAAATGGGTTCTCTTGGTTGGATACATCTAAAATAAATAGCAAGGCTTTTAAAGTGTATATTAACAAACTAGAACCAGAAGGAAAGTAGAGGAGAACCTGCACATAAACTTTCTTGAAAACAAACCCAATGTTGTAGGGAGTGGACCAGATTGGCTCTTTGATATTGATTTACTAACAAACTCTATGAATTATGAGCCAGTTACTGCAGGGAATCAAACTAATAAGAATGCAGGAATCAAGGATGATACTCAACAATATATTATGTTACCATTACTTTATGACAGTCCACAGAGCTTAGAGGATGCAGTTGCTGATGATGCTGGTAAAAAGACTAATGAAGAACCAGCAAATAAGGGTGAAGAAAATGGTCAAAAGAAAGAAAGTTGAGCTTCAAATAAAGAAGATGACCAGAATGTGCAAGATTTTAGAGCTGAATTAGATAATTTGCTTGTTCAACAGAAGAAAGGTTATGCTAACAGCACTAACAGAGATAGTACTGTTAGTCCATCTGTTAGTACTGCTGGGCAAAATTTTACTAATACTGATGATCTTCCTACTGATCCTCTCATGCTTGATTTGAATGATACGGGTATCTTTAGTGGTACATATGATGATGAAGATGTGGGTGCAGAAGTTGACCTTAACAACTTGGAAACTACGAGGAATGTCATTCCTATTCCCACAACCAGAATTCACAAGGATTGTCCTAAAGATCAAATCATTTTAGACATAAATTCAGCTACTCAAACAAGGAGGATGACCAAGATTTCTGAATAACATGCTATGGTCAGTTACATCAAAAAGCAAAGGAGAACAAATCACAAAGATTATCAAAACTGCTTATTTTCCTATTTTCTCTCACAAATAGAACCCAAGAAGGTGATTCAAGCTTTGACAGATCCAAGCTGGATAGAAGCAATGCAAGAGGAGCTTTTGCAATTTAAACTTCAAAAGGTTTGGACTCTGGTGGATCTTCCTAAAGGTAAGAGGGCTATTGAAACTAAGTGGGTGTATAGAAACAAAAAAGATAAGAGAGGAACTGTAGTTAGAAATAAGGCAAGATTGGTTTCACAATGTTATACCCAAGAAGAAGGAATTGATAATGATGAGGTTTTTGCTTCTATTGCTAGGATTGAATTAATCAGGTTATTTTTTGCCTTTGCATCATTTATGGGACTTATTGTGTACCAGATGGATATGAAGAGTGCCTTTTTATATGGTACTATTGAAGAGGAGGTGTATGTTAAAAATGCAAACTAAATTCCTAAACCTAAATTAAGATAAAAGAAATTTTTAAGAAAAAGAAAAATATTTTTTTGATTATTTTTGACTTTATTATTAATTAAAACTATTTAAATCTAATTAAATCCTAAAAAAATAAAAATAGAAAATAATTGACATTATATTTTTTCTAGATAAAACAAAGTAAAAGAAAATTTTAGAAAAAAGAATCACTATTTTTGACTTTTTAGATTTTAAGATATGAATTTTCTAACATTTAAACTAATTAAAAGCTTAAAAATAATAAAAATGCTAAAAATATAAACCCTAAAAATTTTATAAAAATTATACTAAAAAGAGAAAATGATAAGAAATTTTATAAAAATAAAATCACTAATTTTTACTTTTTGATTAAAGTTTAATTAAACTAATTAAAATTCTAAACCTAATTTATTATTTAAAATTAAAAACTAACTAAAAACTTAACTAAGGACTAACTATGCAAAGACTAAAGGTCTAACAGTGCAATCAAAAGAACAAAGGGGGGATTAACTGAGCAAACAACTAAATTCAAAAGTTTCAAAACCAACCCCTGAGGCCCAACCCGATTACAAATTAAGTCCAATTAAGCCCAAAATAAGTTGAGTCTTATAAAGTGCTTATTATTGAAAACTTATAAAAGCTAAGTTGAAGATTAAGCTGGTGTGAATAACTTTAATAAAAGGAACTTGAGCTAAAAACCACAAATAAGCTCAAAAAGAGCTTATTAATAAGGTGCCTTCAGTGAGTAAGGGTTTCACCTTGGATTTGCTTATTCAGCTATAAAAAGCTCAAATTAAGCTCAATTTTCAAAACAAAAGAAGTTCTGAATAGCTAATGAATTGCTTAAACTAATTATGAAAAGAAATCTAGGCTAGAAACTCTGAAAGGCAATTGAAATTGACAAGAAAGGCAGCAAACTCAGGAATATGTCTTAGTGCTCAAAATTATTTAAGCTAAAAAGACTCAATAAGCAATTTAGAACTTAAAGCTTTTGAAAGCTAACTTATAGATATAAGCTAGGGTAATAATTCATTAAAAACCTAACTATAAGATAGAAATCAAAAATTAAAATCCTAAATCTTAAACCTACTGATTTTGGTCTTTTTGAGATTATTGTGACTTTTAAAAGCAAATTAAGACTAGCAGTATAAGCTGGAAATGGAAATTAAGCCCTATTCTATATTAAGCTGAGACTACTTAATATCCTACTTGAATTTTAAAGCCTAAAACCTATGTTTACCTAACTAAAAAATGGAAACAAAAGTGACAGCAGACACTGATTAAGTCCTGCTGATATACTTTGCACACGTACAAACCAAATAGTGCAGGTTACCTAAAGGGTGAACCTGCACTAAGACACTCTTAGTGAGTGTATACAAACACTATGCAAACACACACAAGGCCTTAAAGATCCTAGATCAATTTTAAGCAATCAAATCTTAAGTCACTAAGTACCCTGGTGCTGAGATTACAAAATAAGCCATAATTTGATGAAAAATGTAAACTAACTTATGAAATCTGTTTTCCTATTGATCTTAAGTGAAATTTAAGCTGACTAAATCATTTTGCACAATTACTTTTGACTTAATGAAGTCAAACTAAGTTAAACCAAACAGTCCTTTAACTCATTGACAGATTTAATAAAAACTTTGGGAATGAATTCTAACTTATTAACCTATGATACCAGATGATTAACAGCTTTAAACTATCTTAACTAACATGATCTAACAACTGATTAACTAGAAATCAAAGATCTATACTATGCTATCTAATATTTTTGGTTTTTTATGGTTTAATGACAAATTATATAGAAAACTATGATCTAAGATGATTAAGCTAAAAAAAATGAACAAACATACTTAATAAGCTAGATTAAGGATTCTTAAGCACTAGTAAGCAAACTGAATAAGCAATTTAAGCATTTTGCAAAGCATATAAGTAAATATTTAGCTTTAATTGATAAAGAACAAGGAATTTAGAAAATGTAAAAATTATTTTTCCTCTAGCTAAACAAGAGGACCTAATAAAAGGCAGCTACAAGCTCTCCTAGCTTATAAATAAGCTAGGAGTTAAGTCCTTCTTTGACCCTTCCATAATTGGTCAAACTTCCCAAAAAGCTCAATAATCCACAAGTATATGTTAAGATGATTAAAGGTTTAGATATGATTAATACTAAATTAAATAAGCTCCATTTCAGCTTATAGACTGAAAGAGCTTATTATGAGCTTATTAGCTTATTGAGACAGTTTGGCTATTTTAGAGAGCTTATGAATAAAGAGAGACTAGAAGATTAAAAACAAACACTAACTTTGATTAATTAAAAACTCTGATTACATTAGATAAAAGACAATTACAACTGATTAAAAGAAAATT
This sequence comes from Tanacetum coccineum, assembly GCA_026074375.1. Taxonomy (NCBI): domain Eukaryota; kingdom Viridiplantae; phylum Streptophyta; class Magnoliopsida; order Asterales; family Asteraceae; genus Tanacetum; species Tanacetum coccineum. The sequence goes on from BQNB010043312.1 coordinate 38,360, forward strand.
ACAAAAAAACTACACTAGGTGAAAAGGATAGAAAAGAAAAGACATCTCTGGTGTGTGTGATTGAAGGACTTTATATAGTAGCTGAAGGAACCTTCTAGGCCAAGCTTGATGCCCACGCTCATTTTGATCTACACCTTTAAATCCTCCAATCATTGGATCTTAAGTTTTAGCCGTTGGATCAAATGCACACTCACACGGATTGCCAAGCTATCTTCTTTGTGTGGACTGTTGTGCTAGTTGTGTGAGGAGTTTTAGTGTAAATATTGAGTTTTCATTGTGCTTTCCCCTTGTACACGATCCTTGCTTTTGCCAAGTGTGAAATGAGATGCTTGATAAGACTTTTTGACCTTGATATTGTTTAAGAGAGCCCTGAATTGACGTAAATCTACCTTCAATTGTAGAATGCCAACTTGATTTGACAGCTGGTAATTGGGATGACGATGAACTGAGTTGGGTTTTGGACGCATTTGATTTACTGAAAGAGGTAAATTCAGTTGAACTTTGGGAAAATTGCATAAATGGCCCTTGTGTTGTTAATAAAGTGTAGTGAAAAAGGGACGTTTAGGAAATAGCATTATATGGTCCATGTGGTTTTTATGATAGGATTATTGGGCGTAGGATAGGGTGTGGCCCATTTAAGGGTTTAAGGGTCTAATTTTTTGCAACTTTTGAACTTGAAGGGCTATTTTGAAAACTTTGGTCTTGTTGACTTTTGTTGTCCTAGGATTGAAGGGTTGACTTTTGATTAGACTTTTTCAATGTGCGCTTGGAATATGGCTTGACCATTGCTTCCGGCTTTTGTACATTCTTCTCGTTCTCCGTGTCGGGCTTGCTAGTTTTTACGGGTTTTTGTTGATTTTTCTATATATCCGTACCTGCCACACTCAAAACACTTAATTAAAAGACAATATTTTTGCAATTTTTTGGTTGTTTTGGGTCTTAGTTGGGTATTTTAAGAATATATGGATATGTGTAATTTACACTATCAAAATTCCACAAATCACGTTAACGATTGCGGTGTTCATCAACGCATTTATCAAATGCGGGGGTCTTATAACAAATACCTCGAAAAACTTCCCCACAACTATTACCTTTGAAAAGTATCAAAGTTTTTTGTTGAGAGAGTTAAGAGATCACAAAGTTATAAACAACCGATTTCCCAGATTTTCAAGATTTTTTATCTTTTTTTGATTTTTCTTGATAATTAAATCACCTAACTACAGCTTTTTTGTGTTGACATTATTGTATTGTTTTCTTTACCTCATTGGTAACTTTAAGGATTCAATAGAATAAAAAGAACAATTTAGTGTCTAAAAAGATAAATTCTTCATCTCTCATTTTTTCAACTTTCCATGCTAAGATTTAAAAAACAAGGATCATTGTCAATACAATGTCATTGATACTAACATTACTCATAAATATTATATTGTGTACTTAATTTTCCTCCCGCAAATACTACTTTCGTATCTAAGATATTATTTAAAGTCTATACACGAAGGTCTTTTAGACTTTTATTTTGATACTTATTAATTCCAAAATAAAGCGTAACGGTTAAGAACGTAATAATTAGCTCCTAGCCCTTTTCAAAAGATCAAATGTCATCAAGATTAAAGTCCACATCGAGACAACCAAAATTTGGCTTTTATTAGGTTACTTAAGCAAGGCACCATTCATGTCATATACCCTAAGGCTCTTTAAGACATGAATGGACCAATCTTATTTGCACCATATACTTAGGCTCTTTAACGTACAAAAATAGACAAAAAATTAAGAAAACATTATTACACCTCAGTCCTTTAGAAGGCTACAACATCGTCCACGCCTCCGACAAGATGTAGCAAACATATTTCGACTTCGGTAACTTCCTCGACCTTTTAGAAGGCTGTAACATCGGCCACGCCTCCGACAAGATACAACAAACTTTTATCAGTCTTGGATTATTATTGAATTCTACTTATCCCATATACCCTAAGGCTCTTTAAGGAATAAGCAAAATATTTATTAATGTGATACATATAGTATGCCAAATTAAGTATTCCTGATGTGTACTCATCCTAATCACAAAGGAACTAAGAAAATTTATATAGATAATATAACCAAAAAAAACCGCACAACTCTATTTTGTAAACTTTTATATATAAGGTGAACAAGCTAATGGGAGATAAAAAAAAAAACAATTAAAATTTATGAGCTTGAAAGAAGAAATACCAACTATTCTACGTTTAATGTCATGACTTATAAAATATACTTATCATTTCTCTTCTTCGCAATTTAAAATCTAAGAATGCGACTAGTAAATACTTAGCCTATATAATATCAACTCGGCATCATATTTAAAATTAATTGAGAGTAGCTCAATGTCTTCATTTACTAACGATTCATGTCTAGCATATGGTTTAAAGTATACATGAGACTAGCACAAACTATCATCGTTAATTGTCAAGGGAAGAGAGAGGGGGGAAGAAAGGGAGAGGAAAGGGGGGTGGTGGGTGTGTGGGTGGGGGGGTTGGGGAGAAAAGAGGGAGGAAGGAGAGGAAAGCTGACTCTACACTTACGATCGGGTCAAAATTAATTCTTATTCTTTCCAACGAAAAACTACATTAGTATCTAACAATTTTATTATTATTATTTTTTTATTTTTAAAAACAACTATGTATGACAATAAGAACTTAAAAATTTAATAATTTTGGATATTATTTTTGTGGGGGGGGAAAAAGGGTAGTGAGAACAAAACATTAAGAAGGCAACATCAAATCGATAGAATCCCTCCCCAAATAAAATGGAAACATTGTCTCATGTTTAATGCGGGTCTCTACCTAGAATCTAAGTCGTTTATGAAATTATGCAAGATAAACGTGATCGATATAAAAATGAAAGGATGTCGGATCTCCCCAAACTATGTTGCAAACAAAGGATGAGAAGCTCGAGTGAAACGGGACACAAACCACCGGACTACGAGGAGGTTCAAAAATTGTTGGGTTATCCTACAAAAATACAACAAGCAACAAACATCAACTACGAGAAACGGAAGGGATAGCCTCTTCACACATCACAACACTTTTAGATAGAAAATAGAAAGAAATAGATTAGGATAAGATGGGGTGAACTCCCACGATTAGGCTTGTTTTTGGTCACCGGAGTCGGCAAGCTCGATCGATCCCTGAATTTAGTTGCCTTAGGGAGAGTGTGGGATCCAGGACTAACCTTGGGTGATATCTCACCTCGATAGTATGTTTCACAACTGGTGACCATTTACTTTGAAATTCGGGCCATCGGGTTGAGATAATTCCACTGTTCCGTAAGGAAAAACTTGAGCGATAGTAAAAGGTCCATGACCAACGAGTTTTAATGCTTTTCGGAGAAATCCTTTAACCGGGAAGGAGTTGTAGAGTAAATCTTGATCACCAAACATTGAAGATGCGATTCTTGATCTTTGAGTGTGAAGCAAGCTTCTTCGTCTCTTCTCCTTGTTGATTAATGAATTCTCATAAGGCTTGATTCACGAAGTTCGTTTTTTAGTTCATTTAGTTGCAGGCTTCGATGATCACCCGCGGTTTTGAGGTTTTTTGAGCGTCAAAATTTAATGCTTAATGGGCCCAATCATGCTTATTGTGTTCAAATTCGATGGTAAATGACAAGGACTTTCCATAACATGCTAATAGGGTGTGACATCCCGATCGGTTTGTTGGTTTTGAAAGCGGTTGGATTTGCCCAACCACTACATGCTCATTAGATCTAGGCTTGTTGGACCAGGAGGCCACGGTTTTCTCCTAATTCTTTCAAGAATTCGCTTAAGACCTCGATTTGAACCTCAAATTGACACTGTTTGAGGGTGGTAAGCGGTAACGCTAATCGATGTGTGAATCCATATTTAGACATCACATTTGGAAAATTGATCTATTACAAAAGTGGGTCACACGATTGCTTATTATAGCTCTCGGTGTTCCAAATCAGTCCAAAAAGAGACTTTAATATTTCACAACTAACACGGCATCGTTTGTGGGGAGGAGGCCTTTGCTTCAACCCATTTCAAAAGATAGTCGACTGCTAAAGGATATACTCATTCCCTTTGGATTGACGGAAAAAGGTTCCATTAAAATCACTTTCCCCATATGTCGAAGATTTCAAAAACTTGGGATAGCGTCTTTTTGGTGGATTTTCTATCTCGTTGAGAAATTTTGCCTTGTCGTTGGCACGTACTCTCATAGATTTCGATCATCGAATGAGCTTCTCGATATATTGTGGGCCAAAAGAAAACGGCAATCAATTACTTTTTCGAGCGGGTGAGATTGGCACTCATGTTGGCCCCGGTGGATTTTCATGGACTAAAGCCTTGAGGATTTCAAGAGCTTCGTGTCAGATACCACCTACGATTAATTTGATCTGCACATATACAAAGAGGTAGGGATCATCCAGAAATAATGTTTTACATATTTGAAAAATTTACTCTTCTGTTGAGTTGAATTTCCTTTTTACGTAAAATTTCCGCATTGTAAAATTTGCAAAATCTGCAAACCGCATATGGTACTTCAGTTTGATATAACTCCAAGAGTTTCTAAAGGAAATTGTTAGTTTACTGTCTTTGTTTTCCAAAACTTCTTTGTGGGTTTCTCGAGTCTTGACAAATGTCGGCGGCTAGATTTTCAATCCTTTCTTGTCATGAATGGTGATATCGAACTCTTGTAAAAGTAACACCCATCGAAGCAACCTTGGTTTGGCATCTTGTTTGTTCATGAGGAATTTTAAAGCAGAGTGGTCGGTATAAATAATGCTTTTAGATAAGACAAGATATGGCCAAAACTTTTCAAAATCATACACTACGGCGAGCATCTCCTTCTTTGTTGTGGTGTAATGAATTTGAGCTTTAGTCATCATCTTACTAGCATAATGAATCTGTTGAAAATGCTTCGTCTTACGTTGTCCAAGAATCGCACTAATCGCAAAATCGCTCGCATCACACATTAATTCGAAAGGTAGGTTCCAATCCGGGACAACTAAGATCGGAGCTTCGGTAAGCTTCTTCTTAAGGGTTTCGAAAGCATGGATACACTCTTCAGAAAATACAAAAGGTGTGTCTTTTTCGAGAATGTGAGTTATTGGTCTAGAAATCTTGGAAAAGTCTTGAATAAAACGACGGTAAAATCCCGCATGACCTAAGAAACTTCTAACTCCTTTGACGGTAGTCGGATGAGGGAGTTTAGCAATTATGTTAATTTTTGTTCGGTCCACATGAATTCACATTTTTCCAAATTAAGGACAAGATTTGTGTCTTCACATCTTGTTAACATTCGTTCAAGATTAGAAAGACATGAATCAAAACTATCATCAAAAACGGAAAAATCATCCATAAACACCTCTATAGTCTTCTCTATCATATCATGAAAAATTGCCATCATACAACGTTGAAAGGTTCCAAGAGCATTACATAATCCAAATGGCATACGACGATAAGCAAAAGTACCGTACAGGCATGTAAAAGTCGTTTTCTCTTGATCATGAAGATCAATTAGAATTTGAAAATACCCCGAAAAACCATCTAAGAAACAATAGAATTCATTGCCGGCTAGACGTTCTAGCATTTGATCCATGAACGGGAGAGGAAAATTGTAACACCCCACCCGAGAATGGGTCAAATGTCACACTTATGGCATCAAAACAAACGCAAGCGGAAGACTTTATTC
>BQNB010043313.1:3165-45579 GCA_026074375.1 Tanacetum coccineum
AAAAGATGAAGATGATATACAGAATTGGTTTTGTTTGTGACATGAGATGTTGGCCACTGGTTCCACATCTCAATCTCATGCAATTAAAACCCTTTTCTTATGAATATTTTCCTAAAATATCTTCTTGCCTTCTTAAAAAAAAACAGGGTTGTGCTTTGTGCAACAGATATTGTACTTGCCTTTAGGTTCAAGCTTATCTACACGAGGTAACACATAAAACTTACAAAATAGTTCAAAGTTAAAAAACCACATTATGATGTATCTAAAATAATAAAGATGCATCAAACTTTAGTCGGTTATCAATGCATCTTGAATATATGTTTGTATTTACTTCTTGTCCTTCTATTTTGATATTATTTCTCATTTGATCTTCACTCAATTTTATTTGATAAAAACACATTTATTTATAAATTGCAATATAATCTATTAATTTTAAATATTAAATTACAATTTGATCCTCAATCTTTCTTAGCTTTCACTTACTCTATACTTATAGGGAGAATTACATATATATCCATGCAAAAGTTCAAAATTGCATATATGTTCAGCTCAAACTTATAATTGCATATATACCCCCCTAAAAGCTTAAAAATTATATATATATATCCAACTTAAAATTATAATTGCATATATATCATTTCTAAACCCTAAATATTATATATATATATATATATATATATATACACACACACACACACAAATAACTATTTAACATAAATTTACAACTATAAAATACATGATAATTATAATTATAAAAAAAATTTAAAATTGTGAAAAACGTAGAGGGGGAAGAGGTGAATACGTTTCAGATTAAAATCTTAAAACTTTCGTATCAAATACCCGATCAATCGTGACTTAATATAAAAAGTACCAAATGTAGTTTATGACTATATGAACCATGGAAGACATATTATAAGCACGTAGTCACAACACAAGCATAAATATCTAGCTACAACACAAGCATAATTATAAAGTAAAGAGACGACGATATGTAAAAGAGAAAGCAAACCGGACACGATGATTTATAGTGGTTCGGTCACGGAGCTCCTCTCCGCCCTACTCCACTCCCCAAGTACCCAACTCGAGAGTTACTTCACTAGATCAACAACTCCCTTCTCGGCGGAGAAAACCTTACACAACGTTGCTTACACTTTTTCTGGTACAAAGCTAAATACCGAGTCCTAACACTGGTAGAACCAACCCATCCTCGCTTACACTTTATCCGGTACAAAGCTAAATAATGGGTTCTAAAGCACCAAGTAGAACCAACCCAAACCCGTTATGTTTTATGGCCTAACATAACAAACCTTGTGTTTTATGGTAATCACATAAACCATCTAATCTAAATTAAGTGATACAACGAGATGATACAAATGAGTGTACAATGATGATCCTAAACAAATGAGTCTAATGGATGTGAAAGCCCGAACCAAACATCAAGATCAGAAAGCATGATGAGGTAGTCTTCTATGATGGAAGATCACAAGTTTCCTAAGCTTGTTGAGGTAGATCTTCATGTGCTAAAAGCTTGTGGTGGATGTAGATTGCAAGATCTTGAAGCTTGCTTTGGAGGATCATTTCGTGTGTATGCTTACAACAAAAATGAGAATTAGAAGCATTATGATCATGGTGTTTATGGATGCATTAGTACAGATCTAAATGAGTGAAATTGGTGGAAAGTATGTTCTGGAAGTCATGAGCCACGAATTGAAAAGGCTCATCTATTTATAGGCCAAGATTTTACTGTTTGCCGGTTCCCTCAGAGCGTCGTCGGTTCTCTTAGCCGGTTCCATTACTATCTGCCAGTTCCATTACTATTTTCCGGTTCCCGCCGGTTCCCTCAGTCGGTTTCATTCTCAGAAAATAATTTATTTTTATTTTTACTTAAAAGTGAAAGTAAACTTGTACATGTAAAAATAAAAAGTCTATTTGAGTACTTGACAAAATTAAGTTTACTTGTTTAAATAAAATATATATTTAGATGTAAACTTTAGTGTAAAAATAAAAGATATGCATTTATATAAAAATACTTGTGAATGCAAAATGTGAAATGAGGTTTGGTCATAATGCAACATAACAAACATGTACAAACCTACGTTGTAACATACGAGGAATCGAGACAAGGAGATGTGTTGATGTATATTGAAACAAAATATGATTACGAGTAACTTGTACAATTTACGTTATGTATTACAAGTTACATGTTTGTCATTAACAAAACAAACAAGACTGTGTAGATTAAATGCCGTAATATTTGCACTAACAAAAAATACTTTTTCTTTACTTACAAACTTGTTGGTAGTAATATACGCTTTAATTGTAAATATTTTTTAAACATATATAAGAATCATGATATTTATTGATGAGTTTATTTTATATATTCGTATTATATATGATATAAGGTGATTTTTTTATGATGTTAAATATCGTCTTTACATATTAATTTTGGTCATCTAGTTAATTTTAAACATCAAGACATCGTACCTTTGAAACAAATGTTATTGATAGCTTTATCACTCACATACACACACACAAAATTCTAGAGAGAGAGAGAGAGATGTTTAGAGAGAGAAAGAACTAGAGAGAAAATGGTTACTTTACATAGATAGAAAATAAGCAACACCCTCTTCACACTTGGAGAAGGCTTTATATACTTGTCTTATGGCCGGCTATGGGCTTTGGATAGGCTTCCATGGGCCAGGATTGATAACTAATAGGCTTTAAACCCGCAACTTTGGCCCAATTAGCTTATAGAATTCCCAAAAACTATGTTTTCCTATACAAGGATTGGGAATAATAATGACCATCAATTTACATAAAAACACGGCTAACAATCTCCTCTTAAGGGGTGGTCATTGACTTGTGGATCACTTCTTGTAATGTCTTGAGTCTTGGAGCCTTGTGTTCTTGGGAATTCTTTTAAAGATACTTTTGCATGCTTGTGATCTTGGATCTTGATCTTTAACTTGATATTCTTTGACAAAATACTGATATCGTAGTCTTTGGCCTTGATTTGTCTTGACTGTTGAGATCTATAAATCTTTATCCTTGACTCTTTATGCCGCCTTGTGATCTTGTGTCTCCACCCTCATGCTCAAGGTCTTGAAAGCTTGGTAACAATCTCCCTCACCATTTTATTTAACATGATTACTTGTACCACATCATGGTAGAAGTGGTACTTGATTCACTTGTGAGATATATCTTTGTTATCATCCAGAAATCTTGTCGAAAATGTTCCTTTTAGGGAGTGTTGTACATCAGAGATTACGGAAGACTTTGACACATGTACTTGAGCTTTCATCATGTAATTATCTTTGTCGATTGAGCATGAGGTCTTGAATCTTGACTCGACATAGACTAGAAGCTGCTACCGTCGGGAAACCTACATGTATAGGTTAGTGATAAACATAAGATATAGACGAATATGGCTTTGTCATTCGTCATAGTTCGGTTACATTAACCTCTGGTTCCGTGAGGATCATTTTACAGTATAAGATACTGTACCTGTGATCAGGTAGATTTAATTTGAGAAGAATCTCCTTGATAGGGTTTTCAGCTCAAAGTGTTGGATCATCTAACGCAGATGCATTAGTTTCATCGTACTTGCTTGTTCTCATTACCAAAACGTCTCAAAGCAAACAACACGATAAGAGTGAATCACATAGTTACTATCTTTCTTATTGAGTCGTCAATTCATATACTGGACCAAAATCGATATCCAGTTGACACAAGCTTGATTCATTTAGAATCTCGCAAGTCACCTACCGCAGAGCTGTTTGATGTTAACTCTGAAAGGATTTCTATTCATCACTGTGAGTACTAAAAATTATCACTCTGAATGTTCTGGCAATTACCACAAGGATAATGCATAGGACTCTTTGATACCAAATGTTGTATAATGATGTACGACATTTTGTATATTGGAATTTGTGTCCTAGTGAGATTTTTGATTGATCTCGATGGCTCTAGACTTTATAAGTGCACATTTGTTATTTAGTAATCGGAGGCTGGAGTGGACTACCACCTTTTCGTTATGAACGATCTCGGAATGAGAAAGCCGATAGAAACGTGTTGATCTCTGTGAGAAATGAAACAAACTTCTTTTATGAGAAGCCTGAGTAGCTGGGATGGGTTGTGCCTTGCATCACTAGGTCCATGATGACTTGTCTTCAATATCAGAATCATCTTTGTGATTACCGATAGATTATGCATTGACCTGGTTTCTGCCTAAGGTTTTGATGACATCAAATAACGTCTATCTTATAGCATCATTTATCCTATGTTATTAAACCATTTTGTATAGTTATTGCAAAGAATTGTTACTTAATCGTTTATATTTGAGAATTGCAGTAATTATGGAATAATTGGTGAAACTTAGCAAAAGGCGTGCATTTTGGAGCTTAAATGAAGATATTTTGAAGATTACTGTTTCTGAAGACCAATATGTTGTATCCATCGAGGAAGATGTGGCGTATCCATGCCTGCACTCACCAAAGACCACAAAAGGAATGAAGATCAATACGCCGTATCCAGAGGACTCAATACATTTATTTAAGATATGGAATCAATATAATATTCTGGAAGATATCAAATGTTGTCCTCTACTCTAAGAAACCCCCAATACGCTGTATCCAATACATGGATACGCCGTATCGAACCGACTTCCAGACCCTTATAAATAGAAAACTCAAAAATGAGTTTTATGTGTGCTAAATCATATTCTAGATACCTAAACCACAAAAGTCAATTTTTAGAGGAGAAGAGATCAGAAGAGGTCGAGCAAAATATTTCAATTCCATATGAGGACATCGTGTAATTCCATTTACGTTAGTAATTGTTCACGCTTTGGTATCATTCGTTAAATCTAGTTAGTTTACCTTGGCTAAATTGTTCTACTCTTGTATTTATTATGACGTTGGAAGGGCTAATACCTTTGGGTATTAGCCATTTTTATGAGATCTGAATGTTTGGTTTTTGTGTTATATCGATTTCTTGATTTATCGTTGAGTTCTTGTTTATGTTTATCAATTTATACTTGTTTACGCGCTTTTGTATGCGACCTATCATTCAACTGGATCTAGCAAAGTGGACCAAGCGGATCTAGAGTCCGGGATAGCTCTCCATATAGTAATTTATACATCTAGAATAATAGTTACACAAGTATTGTCCTTCTAAGTCTGTGTCTAGGATACGTTTTGGGCTTAACTAGTTAATTGGATATTGCCGATGGTTTATTGATCGTGTTGACTAGCAGGTGACCTAGATAATTCAAAAAATAATGTTCTGATTTCATTGGATCGTTGAACAAGTGGACTACTAGTGTATAGATTGCCATTAAGCGGTAAGTGGGTAAAGTCTCTATGAGCTAGGGTTTAACAAGATCATCATTGCTTTAATCATAGATGTTATAATCAGCAAATAAGGATGCTTTATGCGGATGCTTTAATTGTTACAGAATTAATGTGTCTAGGTCTTAGGATGATGTAACGCCTAAGTCTTAAGAATGATATGCCACCTCAAGAGAAGAAATCATTGCACTAAATAAACAAACCATTGTTCTAATCGGATTAATAATGGTTAATATAGTTTTCTTATATAAGGTTCGACCTCTCTTTTATCTTTTCTCTATTAGCTTGCGTGGGTAATATTGTCTTGAACTGAATGTAGTCACCAACCAAACCGTGCCAGTCTCTCAGGCTGAAAATCCCCTTTTCCCATTAGAATTAGGATTTAGACTGACATAGGTTTAACATAGGTTTAGATTAGAATAGAATTAACATAGATTAGATAACCAAGATATTAATTAAATTTATAGATTTAACCTCGCTCTCAGTGATCGACACCCTACTTACTATGAAACTACTACCGATCGAGTACACTCCCTGTTAAAGTGTTGTTTTTGGTTGAGTCGAAAAAATATAAATTTAAAACTTGAATCAATAAAATATACACCACACAATGACCCATCAAGTTTTTGGCGCCATTGCAAGGGAGTGAAAATTAATCTGTGATTTTTATTTTGATTTTGGTTTTTTACATTAGATTAGATCTAACTCTTAGGATTAGTGTAATTTAGAGTAGTTTAACTTCCTGCTTGTTTGTTTATTCTATACGGCGTATTCAGTTTACTGAATACGACGTATTGGTTATTTAATAGTTTTTCTAGCAAGATTATTTTAGGATGGACGATCTAAACCTTACCATGGAAGAATATATCAGGTTCAAGGAAGAAAAAGCTCATAAACGCGGGAAAGTGTTTAATTGGCAAACTGCTACATATGGAAAGATCAGGGTTGATGATGATCTTCACAACCTTAGCTCTGTGGAAGCTGAATTCCCAGCTATAGTCATTAACGATGCAGTTGCACCTCAGGATGAACTTCAGTGCAAATCTCAAGTAAGTACCCCTGTTAACAATGAAATTGACTTTAGAATATCATTTGACAAATCCGATGATGAGGATTACACAATACTTTTCGACAAAACTCATTTTCTTATAAAATCATTTATGTCAATGATTTAAAAATGGATTCGGAAAACGATTATGAAAAGTCATGCCTTCAATTTCATCACCTGAGCATGCGATCAGTTGTTTTGATGATTTAGACTTCTTTACTGATTTTAAGAATGAATTTCCAGCGATTGTTTACAATGATGCTCAAACTGAACCAATTTTAAACCCCCAACATATCGATGAATTTGTTTTAAATGATAAAACATCATTGTCTGAATATGACGAGGAGGAACAAAATGTTTTGTACTTTAATGATCTATTCCCCTTCAACATTATTCGTCCTGATAATTTAAAATTTGAAAAATACAATGATGACAGTAAAATCGATATAATATTGTCTTTTGAGGATAACAAACATACACATGGGTCAACTACGGTTTTTGAAACAAGTCATGATAAAAACACTAAAAATTTCAGAACAGGAAATTTTGTCATAAACTTAAATTTAAGAATCGTGATTTGTATACATTACGCAAACGGAATGCTGTTCTTTCTCATTAAGAATTTGTGTGCACCGTTTGGCGTTCCATTTGACCCTAAACGGTATTATAAGGATGGTGTTTGTGCAATAATGTTGCAAAGGCCAAGGTATGTTTTCTTTGCTTTACTTTTAGAAAGTTGGTCTCCAAGGATGGATACGGCGTATTAACTTAATGATCCCTATACGGCGTATCCACTCCTTTTTACATGCGTTGACTAAAGTCAATAAAATTCACCTATACGCCGTATTTAACTCACCTCGATACGGCGTATCGAGTTTGGGTATAAAAACCCACTCAATACGCCGGATCTGAATTTACCACACACTTTTACTCCACATACACATAAAATTTTTACTAAACCAAATTCTTGGAGATTCATTGATTTCAATTCATTATCATACTCGTTCCTTCGTCTAAATCTTATGGTAATAAACCTCACCCCTTTTTTTCAATTTATGAATTTTGAATCTTAAAATTAGGGTTAGGGTTTGGTTTACAAATTAGGAATGACATCTTTGTTATATGCCTCTTGTTTTCACCTAAATTAGATGTTTAGATGATTGGGTAGTGTATAGGTTAAAATGGGTAAAACAAGGGAACCCCTGTTAGTTTTTATAATAGTTTTTATAATTGCAGACCAATACGGCGTATCCACTCACATGGATACGGCGTATTGATCAATTTTACCTAATTTTAAAAACACCAATACGGCATATTCATTAAATTGAATACGACGTATTGACTAAATTATGGTCCTGCTAATCACAAACCCATACGCCGTATTGACCAAAAATCAATACGGCGTATTAACTTAATGATCCCTATACGGCGTATTCATTCATTTGATACACCGTATCAATTCTTAAACGAATGTTTAAATTTTTATTACCTTTTGCTTTCCTTGATTGATTTGCAGATATGGCTCTTCCACCACGTGAGCAAAGACATAGGTTTCTTAGATATGAGGGTTTGGAGTACCTCGATACGGAATTTTTGATTTCGAGGGGGATTTTAAGCCTTGTTCATAAGAGAGAGGTGCACAGGGTATCGGTATTTGATTTTGGGGGATTGCCAGATTTGATGGCCAAGGGACTGAGTGGTAGGATGTTGATGGAGCACCGTGATGAGGCCGGTGTTAGTGTGTTCACCAGTAGGGCTTGGAGGAGGATGCTTGACATTAGGGGACCGTTGGTTCACGAGCTTATTTTGGAGTTCTTTAGTACGTTTAGGTTTGGTCAGGCTATTCTTGATTTGGACACCCCTGGGACTCTACAGTTTCAGTTGGGTGGAGCTAGGAGGCGTATGAGCCGGAGGCAGTTTATTTTAGCCTTGTGATTACACACGGAGGAGGAGATGCAAACGGCTGGGTTTGGTGCTTACTAGGCCGGGAGAGCCAGACAGATCTCCGACAAGGAGATCTGAGGGATTATTGGATAGGGATCTCATCTGCTGGAGATTTCCTTGGCACAGCCCCGTCTTACACTGTGATTAGGGATCCTATTCTTAGGCTGTGCCATCGGTTGATAGCTTGTAGTATTGCTGGGAGGAGTCAGGCACCTGAGAAGGTGACCGTGACGGATTTATTTTATCTGAGAGGGATGGACGTTGGCTCGGTCAACGTTCCTTATTTGTTGGCCAGGTATTTAAGGTTATTTACCACTGGGAGGAAGAGCGGGGCTCATATTTTTGGTGGACAGTTTGTTGCTAGATTGGCCGAGCATTTTGGGCTCATGAACGCAGATATATTGGGTAGATTGACAGTTATTGTCCCTGAGCTCTCGGTGATTGACATGACAGAGTTGGTTAGGCTGCAGATTTGTGTTGAGCTTGACGATACTTGGGCCTGGGTGGCCATGGGACCAGAGAGGCAGCCTGATACTAAGGCTAGTGCCCCTGTTGACGCTAAGGATGCACCGAATGTTGATGAGGGTGACCAGGCTATTTCGACACCCGTGCAGGCACTTCAGCAGCCACCACTACCACCTTTAGCTGCTGCCAGGACTATACCTCAGAGGTTAGGGAGATTAGAGGAGGATGTACAGGGGCTGCGTAGAGATGTAGGGAGCCTGCGTGGACTTGTAGAGAGATCGATGACCGATCAGGGGAGATTTTCTACATTGATGATGTCATGTATGACGCAGTTGATGGATGCTAGTGGGATGACATATCAGGCATTTGACAGGACTTTCTGAGGGAGCTCACCTGTAGCATTACAGAGACGGACCAAACAGAGGACAGGTGAGGCTAGCACCTCTGCAGCTTAGCAGGACCTACAGTAGCCAGACCCATGATCCCTCCTACCCTTATCTTTTGTTTCTATATATACATTTATTATTCATGTTATGATGTATCTAACTATTAAACAGGTTCTCATATTTTGTGTATATATATCATGATATGACGATTTGGTTTGTTTGTGCATGATAGAACAAAGCCTGGCAGTAAGTTCAGCAGCGTAGTTCATATAACGAAACCAAGCAGGATATTCATAACGAATGCATGAGATGGAATAAAAAGGAAGCTGAAGAAAAGTCTAACTTAAAGACTTTGCTGTAAACAAAAGTGCTTCTCGGGAGACAACCCAAAATGTTATTTAATTTTATTATTGAGTCTGTCTTCCCAGACTTTAATACGGCGTATCCGCTCCATACCATACGGCGTATTGACTGTCTGGACGTTATCAGTCTTTATTTTTTGATGCACTTTAAAAACATTATTGTTAATTTTGCGAATACGCCGTATTCATTAACTTGATACGCCGTATCCACAGACTGACTGTATTTAGTTTGTTTTATGTTAGAAACCACAATTTAACAGTCTAACAGAGAAAGCTCGGTCTTCTGAAGAAATCTAGCGTTTCATTGCTCGTTAGTTGGTTAAATTTTAATTAAAAATATTAATGATTAATGTAATTGGGCTGTCAAAGAAAAAGCCCGGAAAGCCCAACAAAAGCCTAGAATAGGCAGAACCTTTTTAGTATAAATACACCTAGTTTAGTCATAATTAGGTTAGACAGTTTAGTTAGTCAATATTGTTATTAGGGTTTTTAGCCACCAAAAGGTTTTTCTTTCAATCATCAATAAAGTCTTTATTTTTCCTGCATCTTGATTCTACACATCATTGTTAAGGTTTGTATGAATGATCATGGAACCTACAATTGGTATCAAAGAGCCTAAGATTGATGAATTGATTTGGTTTGTGTTTTATTTTACTTTTGATTTTCGAAAAAAAAAAGAGTTTCTGATTTTTATTTGATTAATTGTTTGTTTTGATTTTTGATTCATAGATGGTTTGTGTTTAAATTGATATCATCAAAACCATCTCGTAAGTAATCAAACATCTAGTGATTTTTTTCTTTTGGTTCGATTTAATTAAAAGAAAAAAAGAGTCGATTTTTTTTCTTCTTGTTTGAGGTTCGAATATTAAAAAAAAAGAAGGGAAACACAAGTCTTGATCGTGTTTTGTGGATTGGATCGTGAAACACTTGTTTCTATTGTGCTGCTAACATCTCTCGCAGCGAATCTTTTTTTTGGTCACTCGTGGTGGTTTGTGCCAAGAAGTGTGTGTGCACCAAAGGTGTAAAACATGTTGTGTGTGTGGGTTTACACGTCCCACAAGAGATAGATGCTAGCAAGTGTGGTGTAGCCTCAAGATCATTAGTTTGATCCTGTTGATGTAACCGTCTTACCAATTGATTAGTAAGATTGGGGCTTGTTTAGTGTCATTATAGTTAGAGATGGATGATGAAACCTTGTATTAATAAACAATGATTCCACTGTTTGAATATTTGCCTTTGTTATTAATTTATCCTAGATAAAGGTCTAAACAACCTGAGCTTTAAAAACGATCTTATCATTTGAGATAATCATAATCGTTCATAGTTTGATAGTTTACTAAAAACTAAAGGTTATCATTTTACCTTGTTTATTGCAACAAAAGCATTGACTAGTCCATAGCAAAGGTCATGTAAAGACCATATCAAATCGTTGATAGTGATAGTTTGACTAAAAAAAATATATCTGTTTCATACTCAAAGATTTGAAGACATCTAGAAAGGCTAAGTAATGAAGCTTCCGACACCTCTGAAATTCAAAGGTTTTCTTAAATGCTAAAGTCCAAAATAATTAGAAGGAAGAAAGAGTTTTTAACTATAGCTTTCATGATACTGCAAGTTGAGCATGTCGGACCCAAGTTCACGAATGGCGAAATTAAAGAGAAGATCACTAGTAATTCAAGATAATCTGCGATCAAGATGAAGTTATCAAATCTAGTAATTCAAGTTTCAAAGATTGAATTTCTACAGAAGCACAAATGCAAAACAAGTGAAGAACCGCAACGACAACGAGCTAATATGATATGAATTCAAATATGTACGCTAAGAAGACCTCAAAAGAGAAGCACAAAAGAAGACCTCACTTAGGGGGAGATTGTTAGAAACACAATTTCATAGTCTAACAAGAGAAGTCGGTGTGAAAAATTCATAGCGTTTTCATAGCTCGTTAGTTGGTTAATTAATTAATGATTAATGTAATTGGGCTGTCAAAGAAAAAGCCCGGAAAGCCCAACAAAAGCCTAGATGGGCAGAACCTTTTTAGTATAAATACACCTAGTTTAGTCAAAATTAGGTTAGACAGTTTAGTTAGTCAATATTGTTATTAGGGTTTTTAGCCACCAAAAGGTTTTTCTTTCAATCATCAATAAAGTCTTTATTTTTCCTGCATCTTGATTCTACACATCATTGTTAAGGTTTGTATGAATGATCATGGAACCTACATTTTAGTTTAGTTTAAATTAACCGTAGGTACCAAGATAGGAATGCACCTGTTTTTCTTATATCTTACACAGGACCTCATGAACGAAATATCGACGAATATTGGTGGAGAATTTATGAATCTGTAAATCTTGAAGTGTTGGAGTCTTGAAACATTAAGACGGCTGTTCAACACACAATTCTTGCTTATAAATGCAAATTGGAGAATCTACCGAGCAAAAATTAGGGGAGTTTCTCATTCTACTTTCTTTTTAATTCACGTATTTAATGTTTTATATATACAACGAGGACGTTGTTTAATTCAAGTGGGGGGATGGAATTAGAATAATCACTTGTCCAGATTTTCACAATAAAAAGCTTAAATTATGCTCAAATTTAAAAAAAATTCAAGCATACTTTTGTGAAACTTACATTGTTTCATAACCGCACACAATTAAATCCTTGTTAGGTATGTGAGGAATTTAACTTTTCTGTTTCCAAAATGTTTTCCACCGAAATCAACAATTTGATGTGTGTCGGTGATGTTGTAAGACTTTAGAAAATTTCCTTGTATTTCTATTCGTGGACAACTTATGAGTATTTATAGATTCAGTTGGGTAACTTGTTTAATTTGGTATAGCTTAGGATTACACCAAATCGCCTTATACTTGTTGTTTATTACTAACTACACCGTTAGTTAACCTCCGTTAAACCCGTCCACTCTCATCTTAGAGTGATGATCCACGAGATACAACCCGTAGAGCCTATCCTTTAGGAATTTTACACCAACTATTTGTTCTGTTACACCCTCTACCCTTAACCTTACCCTGTTAAGATTAAGTTTAAATTTACAGTTGCTAGTTGCTTAAAGTGTAAAGTTTGTATTTCCCGAGTCTTGTGTCATTTTCTATCTTTGGTGCGGTTGGAAATTTGCACATTGCAAATGGGAATGTATATTAGTAGTTTCAAAGCTTCATGTGTTTTTATACGTTACTTAATTATAGTGGAATACCTATGATCGAAGAAAATTAACGAAGGAATTATCCGGAATTATTATGATGGTGGAACTACACCGAGATTTAAGGTATTTGAAAAGAAATGGAAAAAATGAGAAAAAATACAAAAAGAGAGAGAAAGAAAGTTTGAAGATAATCGTTTCGCAAAAAGCATTACCGAAGGAATTATACGAAGGATCGATTATTCGTTGATACGTCTAAAAATTTCATCAATGTAGTGTATTGTACAAAGGGGAAGATATTGCCACCTTCCTTGTATTAAGTATGTATAGTTTTGGGTGGATTGGGAAGTTGCATCGTACGGTATGCCAACATTGGTTGTTGTTTTTGGGGATATATGATCTAGACGTTGTAAATTGTCGTGTCTTGTCATAATAACGGTCGGGACAAAAGTGTTCTAGCAACTTGTATGTTAGGCTTATCTATTGGTTTCTTGATTTTTATTTAACAATAATTTACTTCCCTCTCACCTAATGATTAGCCGCTGGTTTACTGTGAAATGAGGATGTGATCGAGTGTGCATGTCTATTTCGTCGTATACGGCATGTTATTGATGTTCAGCAGGCCTTATTGGTTTGTTTTTTGTTGAAAGTTAGAAGGTTCCTACCCTATATCATTCTTCATCCTAACCGTTGGTTAAATTCGAATGGGGATGTGATCGAATACACATGTCTATCCCGGCGTTCCCGATGTGTATGTGTGCTTTAGCTGCCTTGTTGGAGTGGTACTTCTGGTGAAAGATTGTAGAATGATCAAACCGTACGCCTTTCCATACAAAAAACCCATATTTACCTTTATAAACTTGTTACTCCTTGGCTTTAGTAGTGGAGATGTGTATCCTTGCCAAGCTTATGATAGAATACTCGTCACGACCGAGCAATTGAGCGAATTAGTTACATGTTACCACATAGATTAGTTGAGTGATTTGAGTGTTTTCATCTTCCTATTTCATGAGGTGAGATGATCTTTTGGTAGGGCCATAAGCAAGGTGGTCCTTGCTTTTCTCTCTCTTTCTCTGGCTACAATCTCTTCTGCAGTTCTAGGAGGCAAAACCTTAATTTGTCCTGATGTATCTGTAGTGATTGATACATGACCATTCCCATTTTGTATAACCTCCCAGATTGGATAGTCTGTATGGGCCAAATAGTGCTCCATTTTCATAGCCCATATATCATATTCTCCCTTTTTAAGAATAGGCAGCTTGATGGTTGATACTGTATGAGGAGTTTGTTGGGTTGGTGTTTGTGATGATGATGGTGGAGGTGGTGGTGGTGGTGGAATTTCATCTTGTGATGTAGACATGTTTAGTTTTCAAGGATGAAGATTTAAAACTGGTTTAGATTGTTCTTCTTATTCAGAGTTTCTCACAGGCTTTGATACCACTTGTGAGTCCCAAACTGAATAGATCTCTGCAGCCTATTAAGGATGATAGCCAAGATGTATAAATACAGTTGACTATATAGAAACACTGATTATGAATACTATGTGTTAATGCGGAATCTTAACACAAGTACTAAGAAAAACAATGTAAAACTAAATAATAATTTCTAAT
The DNA here is from genome assembly GCA_026074375.1 of Tanacetum coccineum. Classification (NCBI taxonomy): domain Eukaryota; kingdom Viridiplantae; phylum Streptophyta; class Magnoliopsida; order Asterales; family Asteraceae; genus Tanacetum; species Tanacetum coccineum. Next base: position 17,480 of record BQNB010043313.1, read on the forward strand.
AATCTGCTTTGAATGATTACAGATTACTAACTAATTAGATATGATTATGCTGTGAGATATCTTGAGGTCGTATGTCTAACTATGCTAATAGGAATCCTTTTATAGAACAAGGATAAACCCTAACAGGCTTACAAACCGCATACAAATCTTTTCCTAAAATATCTCATACATATCCCATAAACGGTACTAACTATTTTCTACTAATGGTATTAACTAACTGATCAGTACTTAACATTTTGTACTGTCGGTACTAACTATAACTATCAGTACTAACTATTTGTACTTTCGGTACTAAGTTAGGAAAACATAAATCCTAACAAATTTATACTTGTTTACGCGCTTTTGTATGCGACCTATCATTCAACTGGATCTAGCAAAGTGGACCAAGCGGATCTAGAGTTCGGGATAGCTCTCCATATAGTAATTTATACATCTAGAATAATAGTTACATAAGTATTGTCCTTCTAAGTTTGTGTCTAGGATACGCTTCGGGCTTAACTAGTTAATTGGATATTACCAATGGTTTATTGATCGTATTGACTATCAGGTGTCCTAGATAATTCAACAAATAATGTTCTGATTCCATTGGATAGTTGGACAAGTGGACTACTAGTGTATAGATTGCCATTAAGCGGTAAGTGGGTAAAGTCTCTATGAGCTAGAGTTTAATAAGATCACCATTTTTTTAAACCCTAAGATAGATTATAATCAACAAATAAGGATGCTTTATGTGGATGCTTTAATTATGACAGAATTAATGTGTCTATGTCTTAGGATGATGTAACGCCTAAGTCTTAAGAATGATATGCCACCTCGAGAGAAGAAATAATTGCACTTAATAAACAAACCAACGTTCTAATTGGATTAATAATGGTTAATACAATTTTCTTGTATAAGGTTCGACCGCTCTTTTTATCTTTTGTCTATTAGCTTGCATGGGTAACAGTGTCTTGAATTGATTGTAGTCACCAACTAAACCGTGCCAGTCTCTCAGGCTGAAAACCCCCTTTTCTCGTTAGAATTAGGATTTAGACTAACATAGGTTTAACATAGGATTAGAATAGAATTAACATAGATTAGATAACCAAGATATTAATTAAATTGATAGATTTAACCTCGCTCTCAGTGATCGACACCCTACTTACCACGAAACTACAACCGATCGAGTACACTGCCCGTTAAAGTATTGTTTTTGGTTGAGTCGGTAAAATATAACTTTAAAACTTGAAATAATAGAATATACACCACACAACGACACATCAACTGCAAAACTTGAAGACCACATCCTAGGAGCAATTCTAAAACTGACAGGGTTCCATCTAAGTCTAAGAGTAGTTGCCTCTCGAATAATGTCGAGAAAATAGAAGAAAACCATAGGAATTCCCTAATTCCTACGAATCAGAAGCACATGTCATCTGAATGTAATAACATTATGCTTGTCATTCGAAATACTAAATCCGAAATTGTTTTTGTTATGTGTGACCAATGTTTAGTTACTGCCAATCATGATGTCTGTGTGCTTAATTATGTGAATGACATGAATTCTCATGCTGATAACCATAGTGCCAATGTCTCAAAACATGAAAATCAAAAGAAACATAGGGCAAATGTCAAGAAATCAAAGGAGTTAGGGTCCAAAGGAAGTCTTGCTTCATCTAGGCCTAGTAAACCTAGAACTTGTCTTAGGTGGATTCCAACTGGAAGAATTTTTGCCATATGTGGAAAATTAACTGCATCCAGTAACATCAAGAATAAGTCTAAAAGATATGTGTGTGACAATGTAAGTACTTTCAATCCCTCAGAACCTTCAAGCAAGGGTTTTCAAATTCTGCTTCTCTTCTTGGTAGGTTATCAAGACTAAGGAAACAACATACTTCTATTTATCTGATTGTTGTTCTCTAATCTTCAGGTCTATGACTTATGTACACTTCAGTGCATAACCCGAGCTTCAAATAAAAGGGGTGTGCACGCTTCTGTGCGCTTTACCTTCGAAAGAAAAGAAATCTTCTTGTTTTCAAAACCGTTGAACACAATTTTTCAAGAATTTTTCAAAAGGATTTTCAAAATCTTTCAAAATTAAGTGTTCAACACTCCCTCCTCATGTCGCTTTCAAAATTTGAATCATTCTTTATAAGTGGATCAATTTTTAAGGGGGAGAATTTTGAAAACTAAGTTTTAATGCTTTTAGACACATCCTCTCATACCTTCTTTTATGTGTTTAAAACATTTCACAACTGTAAATATCTATCAGAAAAGCAAAATATAAAAATATAAAACCTATAAAAGCAAAATATAAAATCAAAAATTTCAAAAATACCAAAAATAATCTTCTTCGACATGTCTCTCGATAATCGATAACTTTTGCGCACCTAGAAATGAGGATTAATATTAACACGGGTGAATAAATGAATTTCGAGCGAGAGTTTCAAATGCTTTCAAAACATGTCCTTTCAAACCTTTTTCTCTACGACTTATAAGTACATGTCAGCTTAGGACTCGGACCCCAAAGAAAGAAAAATGTTCATTTATGTACATTTATCCTAAACAACGTGAAGTTCATATCTTCTCGGTCTTGAGCAATGTCATACAAACATTCAAAGTTTTGAATGCTCAAGAGAAGCACTAAGGAAATGATAAATAATACGATACATATAACATCATTTTCTTGTTGGGCACAAATTTTCAAGATATTTTCAAAAAGAAAATTTCAAATTCTTTCAAATTGTGTGCTCAACAATCTCCCACTCCAAGTTTTTAATCTAATATGTTTTCGATGGGGAGTATAATAATATGATTCATTCTGCATGCACTCGTGTTTTCCCAAGACTTAGGTAGACTCATGTGAATTCCGAACATTAACTTGTTTTTAATTCACTAATAATTCAAAATTTGTCAACACATATGCAATTTTTGAGGGGGAGAATAGTGATTAAAATGTGATCAATACGGATTAATACCATATACGATATTCAATCTATAAGTGCATTCCAAAACCTCGCATGTGCAAAACTCTTTCATAATATGGTGCATATGTGTAGGGGGAGCTTTTTGGTAACTCTGGAAACTCTCAATGTGTCTTAGATGATTTCTCAAACACGTTGATTGTTTTTTCAAATGGTTTTATGGATCTTCATGGCAATACCTAAAGACCGACCAACTGTTGTTTCTCAAGGAGTTATAAGGAGGTAAAGGTTAGGTATCTTTGTTCCATGATCTAGCCAGAACCAGAGGGATCTACCCATGAACACTCCATTAGATAGAGTAGAAGTCCTAGGTATGATTGAAAAAAGGAGTAAAGTGAGAATGGGAATAATGCCGACTGAGGCAGAGCTAGCACTAGAACAATCCCAGCAAGGTGTTAGCTATGAAGTCTCAGTAAGCATTGTAGGGGTTGAAGAATGAAAAATAATTATAAGGATAAAGGGTGAAAAGAAAGAAGCCCTCCATAAAACCTTAGGCAGAAATCAGGTCAATACATAATCTATCGGTAATCACAAAGATGATTATGATATTGAAGACAAGTCGTCATGGACCCAGTGATGCAATGCATAACCCATCCCAGCTACACAGGCTTCTCTTGAAAGAAGCTTGTTTCATTTCTCACAGAGATCAACACGTTTATATCGACTTTCTCACTCTAAGATCGTAGATATTGAAAAGGTGGCAGTCCGCTCCAGCCTCCGATTACCAAATAACAAATGTGCACTTATAGAGTCTAGAGCCATCGAGATCATTTAAAAATATCATTAGGACACATTCCATGACAAACACTTGTTGAACATCATCAAGTTCACAAGCTGTTATCAAGAGTCCTACGCATTATCCTTGTGATAATTGCCAGAACATCAGAGTGATACTCTTTAGTATTCACAATGACGATGGAATCTTCCAGAGTCAACATAACAAAAGCTCTGCGGTAGGTGACTTGCGAGATTCCTAAATGAATCAAGCTTGTGTTCAACTAGATATTAGATTTATGAGATTCTATATGAATCAAGCTTGTGTTAACTGGATATCAATTTTGGTCCAGTATATGAATTGATGACTCAATCAGAAAGATAGTAACTATCTGATTCACTCTTACTGTGTTGTCTGCTTTGAGACATTTCGGTAATGAGAACAAGCAAGTATGGTGAATCTAATGCAATTGCGTTAGAGGATCTAATACTTTGAGCTGGAAACCCTGTCAAGGAGGTTCTTCTAAATTAAACTACTTATCATAAGTATAGTATTTATACTATAAAACGGTCCTCACAGAACCGGAGGTTAATGTAACCGAACTCAAAACGAATGACAAAGCCATATTCATCTATATTGCTATTTATCACTAACATCAAATTTCAGGTATAGTGACGTGTTTACAACCTCATTCCAGCGGAGTCATGATTCAAGACCTCTTGCTCTATCGACAATGATAATACATGAAGCAAAGCTCAAAGCATCATAAGCCAAGTCTTCCGCAATCTTCTGATGTAACAAGCATCCTCAAATGAACGTTTTTGACAGTTGCTAGACACTAACAAAGATGTATTTTACAAGTGGATCAAGTACTACTCCTACCATGATGTGGTACAAGTAATCATGTTAAAGGAAATGTTAAGGGAAATTGTTAGCAAGCTTTCAAGACTTTGAGCATGTGGGTCGGAGGGACACAGATCGCAAGGTGCTTAAGATTCAAGGATAAAGATTTAGAGATCTTAGTAGTCAAGACAAATCAAGGCCAAAGATCACGATATCAGTATTCTATCAAAGAATATCAAGTCAATGATCAAGATCCAAGATCACATGCATGAAAAAGGAACTTCAAAAGAATTCCCAAGAACACAAGGCTCCAAGACTCAAAATGTCACAAGAAGGATCCACAATTGAATGACCACCCCTTAGGGGGAGATTATAGCGTGTTTTTAGTTTAAAGTGATGGTCCATTATTATTCACGTGCTATGTTATAAGTAAATCATAGTTTACGGGAATTTATTTAAGCTAATTGGGCCTAGTTGTCAGGCTTAAGCCCATTCCATTTAGGTCCGGCCCAAAGACAAAGCCCACAAGGCTTGTTCACCCTTGTAACTATATAAAGCCCTCTCTAAGTATGGAGAGGGTTTTGCTTCTCATTTTTCTTTCAATGTGCTAGTAACCATTCTCTTTATTTTATTTCTCTCTATAGTTCTTTCTCTCTCTAAAATCTCTTTTCTTATTTTTGTGTTCATGGTGATGAAATGATACATCTAACATGTTCCAAGTGAGCATGAATCTGATCAACATTGGTAGTATGCAAGTCTTTGACCAACTTAACATCAGTAACGAATTTCCTCCATTCAGTAGGAAGAGTATTCAGAAACTTGGTATTGACTTGAAATTGCTCCAGTGGCATCTTGTAAATGTTCATATCATTCAGTAGCAGAGTGAATCTCAAGTAGTATTCGTGTAACGACTCTCTTGTCTTGTATGTAAACTTATCAAATTCATTGTACAACTTGCACTCTCGTTCTTGCTTTGTTAATGACGTTCCTTGCATGAGCAGTTGGATTTTCTCCTAAATATCCTTGGCTACACGATGTTGACTGACAAGTGCATAAATTTCAGGTGGAATGACTTGGAGAATGATGTTTATTGCTTTGATGTTACAATCAGCTTGAATGGTTTCTACTGTAGTTAATTCAGTATATTCCTTTGGTCTTGTTGCACCTTCCACTGTAATTGTTGGCCAAACAAGTGGACCTTTTTCAACACAAGCAAGAATCATTCTTCCATGAGGTCTATTCATCATATAGAGTTCCATTATGCTTTTCCACGAATCATACAAATGTTTTTCAAGCATCGGTGGTTTATTGTCACCACCCGAGAGAAGTGACTTATCAGCAAGAGTCGTCATTGATAAATTGGTGTGTTCAAAGATTAATGTTTGATCGAGCGGTGATGAAAAGTAATTGTGGTTGATGGTGTTATCTTGAATGTGTTTTAAGTCGGGAAAACTACACGGGATTTTACAATTCTTGACAAAACCAGGAAAGTAAGTGATTGTTTCACGGGATTTTACAAGTCAAAAAAATAAACCGTATAATTTTGATTAAGAAATCTTGAGTTTTAAATTTTAGTTGCGAATTCGGTTATCAAAGAAGAGATGCAAATTCGGTTGCTTCTGAGAACTGCAAATTCGGTTATAATAGACAAATTGAGAATTCGATGCCTGCAAGAAACTTGCAAATTCGGTTCCTTCTAAAAATTGCAAATTCGGTTGCTTAAGTAATGTTGCGAATTCGGTTCCTACAGAAAAATGCAAATTCGGTTGATAAAGAAATGTTGTGAATTCAGTTCCTTCAGAAAATTGCAAATTCGGTTAATAAACGAAACTGCGAATTCGGTTGAAAGGCAAAACTGCGAATTCGATCGATCTTGTCAAACTGCCAATTCGGTTGAAGATGAAACTGCGAATTCGATCCTGCCAATTCGATTCCTGCGAATTCGGTTACCACAAGGACGAAACTCAATATTTTTAAAAGACAAAAAACACTTTTTTGATTGTTTTTTCCAAAATTTTCTTGTACGACTAGTATTACTAAACCTATAGGTACCTTAAAAATGCAAACTTTATGGTTTTTAAGCCAAAAATTTCAAAATCAAGATTTGTACTTTATAAGGTTTTTGAAAAACAAAAGTTGTAAAAAAATGAGTTTTTCTTTGATTCAAATTAAATACACATATATCTAAAGATACTAGATCAACTTTACCTAAGTAAATGATCTTTTAGTGTATTATTAAGCTTTGAAAACAAAAAAATAAGAAAAAAATCGTACGGTTGGAAATAACAACGAACCAAGAGGAAAACAAACAAACAGACTAAACAAATCACTCCATGGATCTTAATACCAATTGTAGGATGTTAATAATCTTTGATATAAGCAAGAACTAGTGAGAGAAAAGGGTTGGATGAACTTAGAGAGAGAAAGTAAATGGAAAATGGAATGTGTATTATGATATGTGAAAAATGAACAACCAACCAACCAACCACCTCTCCAAGGCATGGAGAGGTGTATTTATACTACATATTATCCGGCCATGGGAAGCTTTGTGGGCTTTCCATGGGCCTTTTGGCCCTATTAGATTATAAACCTTACATTGACTAACCACGGGCTTTGACTAGCTAATATTGAAAGTGGCCGATACTTTTGTGTTTCTAACAGCATGTGTGAATATCATTTTTTGATTATAAGTCAAACGTTATCCTGAATAAGGTAGTTATAAAGGCTATTTTTGGAAGTGTTGTGAAGCATCATCCACAACACTTGTAGTCAATACAAAATTTGTTTCCTCCACTTGCTTGTGCAGTAGAATACCATTGGGCCCTCTGCGGAGTTAATTAGATTATTGTATGGCAATACCCAAAGGGTACATCAAAATGATACTTGATTACATTTGGTAAATCTGAATTAATTTCTATAAAGAGAAACTAAATGGTTAAACTATATGGAATGAGTTAGGATTCGTATCGATGGTTTAACGGTATCTGTAACAAAGAGATGTTAACATCAATAAATGAAAACCATTATAATGAGATGTTTATTGAAACCATAACTCATGTATTTCTGGTAATACTGGAGTATTGCTGGACGCTTTCCATTGTTAGTATAAAGTAATGTGTTACGCTAACTCCCAAGTGGGAGTTGTTGATTTGTGGTCGTTACGTATTATATTTATACGACTAGAAATACGTGAGCCTATCGGGGGCACACATGAATACACGAAGAGCACACATATTGTATATTTAATATATATAACTCGTTTATATTACTTCTCTCTCTAGTTCTTTCTCTCTCTAAAATATTTTTCTTATTTTTGTGTTTGGTGATGAAATGATATCCTAACAATCTTTCTTCTCGACAAACAACACGGGTGCTCCCTACAGAGAGTGACTTGATCGAATAAAACATATATCGAACGAATCCAAAGGGTTACGAGTTATCCAATAAGGTAGCAAACGAATATCGAAGCAAAGGCTAGGAAACATATAAGGGACTTTACAGGTGAAAATAAATACGAATCAATGCCATGGGGATCCTTTAAAAGAAAAGGTAGAATATCTTTACCAATAGGGAACGCAAACGAGAGAATCAACAAAACGCACAATGATAAAAGAATCACATATCGAATTAATGATACGTATCAAGATCGATAAATGAGAAAAGTAGAATTCCTATTCCAATAATAAATTTTATCCGAGAGAACCAACTAAATACGTTTTTATAAAAATATTTCAAAATAATAAAATCACATTAAATATATATATAAATAAATCATTTTAAATAAAGAAATCTGTTTAAATATAATTTTCATAAGATTTATTTTAAACATGGTTTTCATAAAAAGTAAATCTAGAGACAGTTATTTAAAGGTGTATCACATTTTACCCATATAAATCATTTTAAACATACTTTTCATAACAAAATAAAATCAAATAAACTTCATCAAAAACAAGCATATAAAAATAGTATCACATCTTATTCGTAAAGATCATATTAAACAGAGTTTTCACATTCAACCGATATCACATCGGATTCATAAAATCATTGTAAACTTAGTTTTCCTAAAAATAAAGAGACATTCATATAAACCCGGTATAACCACGTATTCATAAAATGCTTTAAAAAATAGTTTTCCCAAAGCCTTATCAAAATATAATTCAAATGATTTTCATAGATCGTCATCAATATAAAATATGCAACTCAAACAATGTACATCATAATACCAAAAGGGATTGCAAAATACCGTAAGGTATCTAAAGCAAATCTATGGTTTGAAGGCGAAAAAGAGTACAAGGAACCATATAGTCAGAATAACAATCAAACGAACACATACAAGAGAAACTCATGCAAGATATTACAAACCAAATGAAGAACGTAAGGTCTTATCCATAATAACGATCAAAAGATCAAACATAGAAAAACATCGATACTAACACGTCGCAAACGTGTTATGAAAACCAAAGGATATATAAAGAAGGGAGTAAATATTCGTACTAACTTGTCACGAACAAATAGTGCTTAAAAGGAAAAATCCGATATTCATACGAGAAATCAATGCAAGGAAGAACCCATGTAATGTACCAATTGCCAAAAGTAGCAGATCTGATCAGCCAATACATATCAAGTCGCTAAATGGGAAAGATAGAACAGCCGTACTAACATGATACGAACAAAGAATGCTACAATGAGAGTTGTGTATCCGAACGAATAATCGAGCAAACGAGCGACCTCAATAATCGTAATAGTAGTAATAACAGGTATCCGGGGTATCCGTAAATGTTAGATAGAAGGGAAACTTACTACCTACGCAATTGAGCTTAACATTATCGCACATTATGTTAAGAGAAGAATTCCCTAACCATACAACCATCCTTATCAGGATTGCACACATCACCACATCTTATTCTACCACCTAAAAAACAAATACCAATCAATGCAATCATGGTCACAAGTCCACGTGTATGATGCCTTTATAATTATGTTAGCCACCATAATTATAATTGCATCCTTTTACACGTATACTTACTTCTAAGACTACGCATCTCAATGATAATGCACATATACCACATAGCAAATCTTGCACGACTCTAATATACACAAACACGATGATTCACCAAAACAATATTTATTTATATAAGGATAAAATCAAAAACGAAAGCCTCGTTGTGCCTCAAAATATGAACTACCCAAAAGAAATCATCGATAATAACAACGTGTCGAGGTAGAAGATGAAATAAACTTATACTGGGCCTCGCTTGGGTTTGACTTTGCTTTCGCAAAAGTCACCCGACTCTGCGGGTCTAGACCTACTACGAGCATCCGACAAGAGATCTGAGTTGACCTCCTTATCCGACTCTTCAACTACCCTTCCTCATTCGGTCCCTCGAAAGGCTCCTCCTCAATTGACTCATGTCGGTAACCCAATATCACTTTTACTTCACCATTTGAACAAGAAAAAAGAAAGGAGATAATGAAAAGAATTTTAGAGAGAAGCTAAAGAGAGAAATAAAGAGAGAAGATGAGAATGGTTAATTCTTACAATTTTGTGTAAGACAAATGAGAACCAACACCCTCTCCATCCTTGGAGAGGGGTATTTATAGTTAAAACCAAGAGGCTTTCATGCCTTGGTGATTCTACGGGTCGGGCTTGTGATTACTTGGGCTTTCGCCAGATACACGTGACCGATTAGATTACATAAAGAGCCCATTTACCCGTCTAGCCTATTACAACGTATAATTAATTAATGACCGAGACCTAATATAATTAATGAAAGAACTTCCTTGTTCGACTCAATATTTTGAGGCTAACAATCTCCCCCGAAGTGTGTTCATTCTGACACTCCTTCGTGAGATCAATGAGATTGCTTTTATCGTTGAGATCTTGTGATATTTGTCTCTGTCTATGTTGTAGGCTAGTTCCTTCATGCTTTGTGATCTTTGATCTTTAGCCTTTGTCATTGTCTTTTAACTTTGTCTTTTTCATCCGAGATCTTTAAATCTTTATCCTTCCGTCTTGATCGTCTTTGCCACCTTACGATCTTGTGTCTTGACCAACATGCTCATACTTTGCATCATCTTGAAAGCTTGCTAACAATCTCCCTTGATAGACTTGATATCTTTGAAGGAAGATCTTGTATATCAGAGTTTGTGCGGAAGTCTTTGTCTTTAATTCTTGAGCTTTCATGATTCTTGAATCTTGATGCTTATAGTATGTCTTTGTAGTTTGAGCATGAGCATGTGGTAATGAATCCGACTTCAGCTGGAATGAGGCATCACCATCTCCATCTTTATGTATCCTGAAATAAAACAGTTAGCAATAAAGCGGGTGGACGAATATGGCTTTGTCATTCGTCCGGATTTGGTTAGATTAACCTCCGGTTCCGTAGGACCGTTTTACAGTATAAATATTGTACCTGTGATCAGGTAGATTCAAGAAATCTCCTTGAAGGGTTTCAAGCTCAATGTAGGGTCTTCTAAACACAGATGTTTTGATTTGCCATGCTTGCTACTTCTCTAATACCGGAACGTTCAAAGCAGACAACACGATAAGAGTGAATCGGTTAGTTACATATCTTTCTGTTTATTTAGTCATTCATTTATAGGTCTTTATCGATATCCAGTTGACACAAGCTTGATTCATATAGAATCTCGCAAGTCACCTACCGCAGTGCTGTTTGATGATGACACTGGAAGGATTTCCATTCGTCACTGTGAATACCAAAAGTATCACTTCTGAAGTTCTGGCAGAATCACATAGGTTATTGCGTTGGACTCTTGTGAATGCCTCGCGAAGGTGTGCGGGAAGAGGACACTCCGGCAACGACGGAGATTCCAGGGTTGGCGTGAGTACGAGGAGGGGTCTCTTGCGAGTGACAGCGCCCGCGAGAGAGTGCGCGAGGAGTGTAGGGATGGGGGGTGGAGGTTGACGGAGACGCCAAGGTGTCAGGGAGAGGAGTAGAGTAGGGAGCCTCTAACAGGGCGACCGGCTAGCTCCAACCCATTGACCAGCGGGGCGATGCGAGGTTTCCTGGGGAACGGGGGCGGGCGGGTTCTTACTTGGTTCTTCTCTTCACTGTCCTAGTGGCTTTCGCCTTTTGCTACTTGTGCCCCCTCACTTTCTTTCTCGCTTTACTCTCCTGCTGCTGACTTTGTGAAATTTTAAATATTTTATGTGGGTTCTACATGTGTTTGTCATTGAATGTGTCCTAATGAGATTTTTATTTTTATTTGATGATTCTTGGCTCTAGACTCGATTAGTGCGTTTTGGTTTTTAGTATCGAAGAGGCTGGAGCAGACTGTCCACCTATTTAATAACTAACTAACTCGGAGTGAGATGTCAAATAGTAGTCAAGTGTATCTCGTGGACAATGAGACAAGTTCTTTTGAGATAACTCGAATTGGCTGGGGGAGGGTTGTTGCATTGCATCACTGGGTTCCTGTTGTGTCTTCAAAGTCAGCATCAACATTGTGATTCTGACAGCATATGTATTGACCCGGTTTCTGCTAAGTTGTGTGGAGGCCCCAAAGGCTTCTTTCTTTTACCCCTTTATCCATTACATTTCTTTTTAATTATTTCAACCCTCAATGCTTACCATAGACAGTCATTACTACACACCTTGTTGTGATGTTCTAGTGTTTAGCTCTATCTTAAGTCGGGCATTTTCCCTTATACATCATCATACCTAAGGGACTGCTATTTCTAACTATGAATGTCCTTGGGTAGATCCCTCCAGTTCTGTTGGATCATAAAGTCAAATACCTAAACCTTACCCTTAGACTTCAGAATCGTGTGATTTAAGATGTTGAGGGTAGAGATCGTTACCATAAAACTTTTCGAAGAGTATCAAGCACGTTTAGTCGATTAGATCTCTTTATTATTTTCAAGATCTACATTTTAATTACATTTCTCCCTTATTTTAAATTCTAAGTCACTTAGATTTTGAAATATTGTGTGATTAAAATTTGTCTTGAAAAGGCCATGGGGAAAACTTTTTCTTAGCATGAATTACATGGAACATAAACTTGCTCCCCCTCAATTTTACATATGTTTGACACCAAAAACAATGATACCAAGTTGTAAAATGTATTAAAATGAGTTGAAACACTTAGTCATGTTATAACTATCATTCTATTGAAATGGTCTCTTATTATTCTTGTTGTTATTAAGAGACTTTTTGGGAATGGTCTGAATACATAAGAATGGTCGTGAGATGATGTATCCAATCATTAAATGTTGTTTTCGAAAAAACTCCCCCTTGAAAGATGGAGTGTTGAACACACAATTTTTGAAAGATTATGAATTGTTAGTGAGATATTCTTTAAAAAAAAATTGTGTACAAACATTTGAAAAAACATCATGGTTAGAGACTTCTCTTCCAACTATAAGGGTTAAGCGACTTATGCGTAAACTATCCTTTCTTTTTTTAAGCTTAAAACTTTGATTGTCCTTGTAAGAGCAGCTCAAGACCGAGAAAGTTGGAATTTCTCGTTGTTAGGATAAGTTATCTTTATGGATAAACTTTCCTTTATTTGAAGTCCGGGTTACGTACTGATATTTGCACATAAGCCATCAAGAAAAATTAGAAATGACATGTTTTGAAAGCATTTGAAACTCCTGTTCGAACTTCATTTACACGCCCGTGTCGATATTAATCAACATTTCTAGGTACGTAAATGTTATCGATTCCAAGAGACATGTCGAGAAGAATATTTTTGAAACATTTTCTGATTTTTTGATTTTGTATTTTCTTTTTGAAATTTTATATTTTTGTATTTTTCTTTTATAAAAAATATTTACATGTTGATGTTTGATGAGGTATCAAGCAGATTCTTTTGTCAGAACCTCCAGTTCTGCTGGAGTCAAACATCTCATACCAATGCGTCTGACGAGATACTGAAACCTTTCTTCGGGAAGGGCTTTAGTAAACATGTCAGCCAATTGGTATTCAGTTCTGACAAAGTACAATTCAATTATACCATTTTCAACCTGTTCCTTTATGAAGTGATACCGAGTATGGATATGCTTGGTACGGGAGTGCTGCACGGGGTTGCATGATATTGCTATGGCTGACTGAGAGTCACAATACAACGGTATTTTGTTGTAGTTGAAGCCATAATCTTGAAGTTGTGTCCGCATCCACATTACTTGAGCACAACTTGCAGATAACGCCACGTATTCAGCCTCTGCGGATGACATTGCAGTACAATCTGCTACTTCTTTGACCATCAGTGACAACTTATCTCCTAGGATTTTGTTATTCCTCCAGAAGTGCTTTTACGAGTATCAAGGCAACCGGCATGATCGGCATCTGAAAAAGCTGTTAGTTCAAAGCCAGAACCCTTCGAATACCAGAGTCCCATGTGAATGGTACCTCTTAAGTATCGAAAGATCCTTTTAACCTCTTTGAGGTGTTTTTCAGTCGGTCTTGCTTGATATCTTGCACAATAACATACAGCTTGCACTATGTCTGGTCTACTAGATGTCAGATACATGAGTGACCCGATTTTGCTACGGTAGTCAGTTTGGTCTACGGGTTCACCACTCAAGTCTGCATCTAATTTAGGTTTCGTAGCCATTGGTGTACCAATGCTTTGTCCTTTTTCCATACCATGTTTTTTCAGAATCTCTAAGGTGTACTTGGCCTGATTGATAAAAATACCGCGTGGGGATTGGTGGATCTAAAGTCCTAAAAAGAATTTCATTTCCCCCATTAAGGACATCTCAAATCTACCGTGCATTAATTTTTCAAAACGTTTTGAAAATTTAGGGTTTGTGGAACCAAAAATAATGTCATCAACGTAAATCTGCACAAGTAGAATGTCTTCCCCGTATTTTATCGTGATAAGGTGGGTAAATCATACCTTTAGTAAAAAACCTTTGGATTTATGAATTTTTCAAGAGAGAAACAGAGAGAGAAAAGTGGTTAAATTACTTGCAATGGAAATGTTTACAATATGATCCAACACCCTCTCCTTCCTTGGAGAGGGGCTATTTTATAGTGAAGGACTAAAAGGCTTGCATGCTTTAGTAATTTTACGGGCCGGCTCGGTTTTACTTGGGCTTTCGCCCGATACAAATCATTGACGATTGATTTATAAATAAGAGCCCGTTTACCTGTCCTAGCCTTATAAACGTATATTAATTTAGTGGACCGAGAATAATATAATTATGAACGAAACTTCCATTGTTTCGACTCGATATTTTGAGGCTTAACTTGAACCATGCCCGAGAATAAATTCCCCTTTATGAGGTCAAGTTTTCTTTTTGAAATACTTGCCTTTAAGGGATGGAAGCGGTAGCTATCTGAATTAATTGCAAATTCCCCCCCCCCCTTCCCCCCCCCCCCCCCCCCCACCCCCCCCCCCCTCCCCCCCCACTCCCCCCCCCCCCCTTCCCCCCCCCCCCCCCCCCCCCCCCCCCCCCCCCCCAAATCCCCCCCCCCCTACCACCCCCCCCCCCCCCCCCCTTTCCCCCCCCCCCACCCCCCTTTCCCACCCCCCCCTTTCCCCCCCCCCCCCCCTCCCCCCCCCCCCCCCCCCCCCCCCCCCCCCCCCCCCCCCCCCCCCCCCCCCCCCCCCCCCCCCTCCCCCTTTTTCCCCCCCCCAACCCCCCCCCCCCCCCACCCCCCCACCCTCCCCCCCACCCCCCCCCCCCCCCCCCCCCCCCCCCACCCCCAATTTGGAATGTTTTGAAAACATTTGAACTTCTGCTCGAACTTCATTTACAGCCTCGTATCATTATTAAATGACATTTCTAAGACCGTAAATGTTATCGATTTTCAGAAGACATGCCATTATTATCTCTTTTTATATTTTTCTTATTTTTTAATTTTTTCTTTGGTTTTAAAGATTTTATATTTTTGTATTTTGTTTTTATAAAAGTTTTC
Source organism: Tanacetum coccineum (assembly GCA_026074375.1). Taxonomy (NCBI): domain Eukaryota; kingdom Viridiplantae; phylum Streptophyta; class Magnoliopsida; order Asterales; family Asteraceae; genus Tanacetum; species Tanacetum coccineum. Next base: position 32,887 of record BQNB010043313.1, read on the forward strand.
TGAAAATAAAAAAATCTTTTTGGTTTTTATAGTTTTTAATATATATACATATTATATACAGGATATTTGAATAGGTACCACCACTAATTCCTTAAGCTTTATCTGCCAATTTTTTAGGGTTTTGGCTTAAAACTTCGCATTCCAGCTTGTTAATGAGAATTCTATTCTTTTCTCTGCCAAGGGGGGGGGGCCTTTAGTGAGGATGTCGCCACTGCGAGATTCATATTGACAAGTAAAGCTCTAATACTCTGTCTCCAACTTGCTCTTTTATGAAGTGGAATCTGATATCAATATGTTTTGATCAAGAATGTTGAACATTGTTGCAGCATAAGGCAATAACGCTTTTGTTATCACAGTACATTGGAATTTTATTGAATCCAAGGCCATAGTCAGTAAGTTGTGATCTCATCCAAAGGACTTGAGCACAACAGCCTGACAAGGCTATATATTGCTTCGTACTGGATTTTCGCAGCGCTTTTCTGCCCTTTTGATGACTAGATAACAAGTCTGTCTCCCAATAATTGCATACATCCAGATGTACTTCGTCTAGTATCTTGGCAACCCGCATGATCAGCGTCTGCATAAGTTGTTAGAGCAATAAAAGAATCCTTTAGATACCAGAGTCCCTATTATTGGTTCCTCTTATGTATTTAAGATTCGTTTTGCTGTAGGTAAGTGGATTTTTCGGTAGGCTTTGCCTGAATAACGGGCCAAACATGCATACGGCAAATGTAACGGTCGGTCAACTGGCTGTTAGATCATAGGGTGCCCATCTATTCCCTACAATGTGTGTAGGGTCAACGGATTTCCTTATTTCTTATCCAATTTGGATTTCTCACCATGGGAGTATCTACGGGGTCATAGATTTCATACCATATTTTTCAAAGATTCTTAGCATATTTGGTCTGGTTTATAAAGATACCTCTGGGACTTTATAAAATCTATAGTCTAGTAAAAAATTGATATTTTCCCATATCGAACATTTAAATTTTGAACAATTATTTTTGAATGGTCACATATTCAGGTGTAGTAGACGCAAAGATATATCATCAACATAGATTTATTCAGGGAGAATTATCTTTTCCTTTGTTTTTCTGATGAAACAATGAAGATCTCGGTTCCTTTAGGAATTCTGAGAGAGTTGAAAACTTTGACAATAGATCGTACCATTGTGCGAGGAGCTTGTTTTCAAACCCATAGAGAGCCTTTTAAGCTTGTACACATGATTTATATTGGGCTTGATCCACAAACCCGTCTGGTTGGCTGACATAAACTTCTTCGCGCAGAATGTTGTTCAAGAATGTCGTCTTAACATCTATTTGGTAGACGATCATATTCAGGTGAGCAGCATATGCGAGGAGGAAAAATTTCGAATAGCTCAAGTCTAGAACTGGAGGCAAAGGATTCCTAAAAATCAATTTCCTCTTCTTAACGGGAAACCACGAGCAACCAAACGAGCCTTGTTCTTTAGAATTCCTCCTAATTCATTAAGTTTCACCTTGTAGATCCATTTTAAAGTAATAACCATCACTTTATTCCCCAAACTTCAAGACGTTCAAATTCATTAAGCTCCTCTTGCATTGCTTCAATCCAACATGCTTGATTTAATGCGTCTTTATAGTTCTTTGGTTCAACTGATGTTGAGAAAGGCATCATAGTAACAAAATAAGGCTTGTTCATGGAGTTGGAGTCTTGTGGAAACAGGTTTTCGAGTTCACTGATGATGTTGTCTAAAGGATGATCCTTGGTCCATTTATTAACGTGTTTTGAGTTAGGAGCAGTAGTGTGCTAATAGTAGGAATAACACTCCTCGAAGAATAAGATGCTTCTGAATCATTTTCTGGAATTGGAATACCAAAGAACTAATCGTTATTGATGTGTACAACATCTAAGTCATGATTGTCTTCTTCGACATCGCTAGGAATGACAAGACATTGAGTTTCGGGTGTTGTTTGTGAGTTACTAGGTGATGGTGCATCTTGGTCAACAGTTGTTGAGGAAGGTGAACCGGTTGATGCAACGGGTTCTGGAGCTACTACTTCAACAATTGGAGCAATGACTTCAGGGGCTGGGCGATCAACACTTGATGGAGGGTTGAGTAATTCATCAAACAGTGGTTGAAACAAAATATCCCAATCAATTCTTGAAGGTGGTACAAACGGTGTTGAAGGAAGAGGGTTTGGCACGAGTCCTGAATTGATTGTTGCAGGAGTCATTTCATGAAGTGCGGGTCCTGAACTGCTGTGTTCAAAAGCCATAGCTGTCAGCTCATCAAAATCTACATGAATTGTTTTGATGATTCATCTGGTACGTCGGTTGTAAATTCGAAATGCTTTCTTTGTGGGTGCATAGCCAATGAAAATACCAATATCAGCTTTCGGTTGTAACTTTCCCAAATTCTCGCTATCATTTGTCGGATAACAAAGTGCACCAAATACATGGAAGAATGATAAGTCAGGAAGTTTGTCATGTAAAAGCTCATATGGTGTTTTGCCATGACGAAGACGTATGATGGAATGATTTTGGGAATAAAAAAAGAGAACATTTTTTTGCTGGTAGCAACTGCTTCTGCCCATAAGAATAACGGAGCTTTTGCATAAATCAACATTGTGCGGGCAGCTTCAATTAGCGTACGATTACGTCTTTCAATGACACCATTTTGCTGTGGAGAGCGAGCAACAGATGTTTCATGAGAGATGCCAACCTTCTCATAATATTCACGCAAAGTTTGATTAACAAATTCAGTTCCATTATCTGTTCTGATTCGTTGGACAGGTACTTTAAGCCGTACTTGGATCATTTTGAGAAACTTGATTATGAAATCTGGAGCTTTATCTTTTAACCTTAAGCACTTTACCCATGTAAATTGAGAGTATATCAATCGATTTTTTAGATATGCGAGGGATGTACTTCTTTCCATTAACACTTGCGACACACATTGGTCCACAAAGATCCATGTGCAAAAGATAGAGTTTTTCTTGGTTGGTGTCTTTAGATTTAGGTTTGTGGGTTTCTTTCTGACTTTTGCCATTGCACACGCAGAAAACACATATGGTCCTTTCCAAACTTAGCTAGGGAGACCTAAACAAGACGTGTCTATCTAAATGTTGATTGACAAAGTTCAAATGAGATAAACGACCGGTGCCATTAGCCCAGGATGTTAGGATTACAGATTGAAGATTTACAAAACTATTAGATGAAATGTAGAAAGAAGTAAACAATTTGAAAGGACTAATATGTAATAGATAGATAGCTTTGTTAGTAAGCTAGGGTTTGTAACCTCCCTCTATTATATAAAGAGAGGAGGCGTCTAGGTTACATTCATCCATTGATAGCAGACTTCTCCAATGAGAGTCTGGAAAAACACATAGGAGTGTTTAGTTGTAGTTGTAGTAGTTTAGTTTTTCATGTTCAAAAAGAAAAACCTTATTAGTAATGTTGATTGTGTTCTTATGTTCTTATTCCGCTGTGTTTAATCAATCAATGTTATTCATACCCTAGTTGAGTCCAGATCTTGGATCCTAACACGTGGTATCAGAGCCAGGTGGCTCTCGATCTAGGGTTTAATAAGGTTTTCCTATCTAATTTATTTTTCTGTTATTATTATTAATTGGCAGCAGGGTTTCTCCCCGAACCCTAATTCGTGTATGGCAGCAGATCGTATGATAATGATGAAGCAGCATCAACAAACAACAGCTATGTGACTGATTAGCGAACAGACAGTGACAGACATGTGTCCGCTAAAGCATATGGAGCGAAGGAGATGTGTATTGTGACGATTTTGGGACATTTTGTGGACATTTTAAGGCGTCGTCTGGATACTTAAAAAAAAGTATTTGTACGAGTTATATGTTTCTTTCTGCTATTTTAGTTTGTCTACTTTTATGGGTCTGCTGGTGTCGTGTGATAACAAGCAGCAGGTGGTCGTGTTACAAATAAAACAGCATGTTTGAAAGAAATGTCGCATCAGGTTGTTAAAGGATGTGTGAGTAGCTTTGAATTAATTTATAAATAAGTTGTGAATGGATGGCTGCGTCTGTGCTGGATTGTTGGATCTGCTAGTCATTTGTTTTTTTATGTATGTAGGCCTACGTGATTATTGGCAGATTGGTATGAATTCACTGATTTGGAATAGTTATGATGATAAGTCGTGGTTTGGGAAAGGATATGTTTTAATATAAATCCCTGATTGTTAGGGATTGTATATTTTCCCAAAATTACTTCCTGACTTTAAGGAGTGATTTGTGGAATGTACCAGATTTATAGGAATTATATTCTTCCCATATTTCTTGTTGGGCTGAATCTGAGTACATGTAAGCATATTCATTTGTTCTGATCACACTCGGAAATTCCTACTGGTCACTTGGTTCTTGCTGGTTTCATCATGTTCCTGCTGATTATTAGTTCATGGTTCCTGCTGGTAGGCTTTATGGTTCCTGCTGGTAGGCTTTATGGTTCCTACTGGTCTGGTTACGGTTTCTTCTGCTTGCCTTATTCGATTTTGTTTGTTATTGCTGCTAGTAATATTGGTCCTCAGACGCCCTTGGATCTTGGACGATGTGATGCTTATGGCTTGGTTACTTTCATTGTTTTGGTTTGGTGTTCATGAGTGGTTTATTACATAACATAATAATGGCGTGTAGTGGTCCGGGACCGCACACATTATTATTTCAACTAGCTATGGGGAGTTTTAATCAGGGTTTTAGCGATGAATCTGCTAAGATACGAATTTACATTTGGGTCTTTTTTTCCCATTTTTCTTTTTTTTTGGTAATAATACTCGTATTGATCTGGGATCAAAACAGTCTTATTATTGTGATGATTCGATGAGAATTCAATAGACGGTTATTGGGGAGGTAGGTCAGGGTACCAAGATGAACCATACTAGGTGTGTAACATGTCTTGTACGCACGAATCGTTTACTATTCAGCCAATTAAAGTCCGAGTTTCATGAGATTGGTAGTGTTCTTTTAAGGGGAAGCTTATTGTTTATATACTTACCATCTACATGCATCACTTGAGGGGAAGCGTTTCCGAGTTGCACAAGACCCCTATTGGATGATTACAAAAAGGGGAAGAAGATTTATGGTGTGCAGCTTATTATTGTGATGACATGTTTTAGCATTGTTTCTTCATGCAGGTTGTTTTGTAATATCAAATAGGGGAAGATTGTTGGGATTACAGATTTGATTGATTAACAAAAAACCTATTAGACGAAATAAAGAAAGAAGAAACAATGAAGGACCAAATATGTAATAGATAGATTTTAGGGCTTTGTTAGTAAGCTAGGGTTTGTAACCTCCCTCTATTATATAAAGAGGGGAGGCGTCTAGGTTACATTCATCCATTGGATAGCAGACTTCTCCAATGAGAGTCTGAAAAACACATAGAGTGTTTAGTAGTAGTAGTAGTAGTTAGTTTTTCATGTTCAATAAAGAAAACCTTATTAGTAATGTTGATTATGTTCTTATGTTCTTATTCCGCTGTGCTTAATCAATCAATGTTATTCATACCCTAGTTGAGTCCAGATCTTGGATCTTAACACAGGACTTAGTCTTTGAGGCCGTTGACAAGAGACATATAGGAGAGGACGCCATCATATCTCTAAGAGACAAAGTATACAGATTGTTGCCTCGAGATCCAGTCAATAGATCAACACCTTCTAGATTACGAATGAAGCAGGTGTGTTGACGAAAAGCAACTTCAAGGTTCAAATCACAGAATTGCCCAACGGAGAATAAGTTGTGTCCAAGTCCTTCCACGTAGTAAACCCTTGAGATCGTAACATTCCCAATCTGATAATCACCATATCCCAATATCTTTGCCACGTGATCATTTCTGAATTTGACAGTACCCAAAAATTTATTGACGAAATTGGTGAGCTGAGAGCGATCTCTGGTCATATGCTTGGAGCAGCCAGAGTCCAAATACCAGAGAACAATTTGGACGACCTGCATTCATCAAGAGAGGAAGATGGAACATCAGAAACTATGGATCCCCAAGATTTACTAGGTTCCTTTTTGTTAGCAGATATAGATTTAATAATCTTAGGTTTGCTAACGGGAACATTAGTTTTAGATTTCTTAGGTTTCCTTGAGTAAACCAATGTTACTACAGGCTTAGGTGTATCACTTTCTAGAGCAGTTGGTTTCCTAAGGGGCACTTCAGCAGTTGTGGTTATCCTAGTTAAAGGGAAGGGCATTTTCCTACTATAGTGAGGCTCGACAGAGGTCTCCTAAAAAACAAAAAAAAAAAAGTATATTCCAGTTTTTGTGTACACATTTCCTGTTGTTTTCTAAACTTTTTCTCTTTGAAACTGTTTCTTTACAGATTTAGATTAGTACGGAGAATTACATCATTGATAAAATCAAGGACACACAAATCATGATTATTAGAAAGCATGCAACCATTACACTTAACACATAAAAGTTTAGAATTCGCATTAAGCTTAGAATGCTGCACATTTGCATTTCCTTTAGGTTCAACAAAACAATTCTTATTTTTCAAACTAGATTTAACTGTCCTAGGGTGGGCTTCTACTTTATTCTTCTAAGTACTACTTGGTGTTCGCTGAATCTTATCTTTCTTTGTATTGCCTGAAGGCTGTGATCCGCTAGCACTAGTAGACGATTTTACTCCTGTAGAAGACAACATAGGTTTGTTAGAAACTAGGTTTGATGAAGAAGCTATTTTTGTGTTTGTGTTTCCTGAGGATGTGACGGGCTCAGTGAATCTAACTCTTTTGTCCTTGTTCTTTGGGGTCACAGCCACTAATTTATCACTTGAATTGTTGATGCTAGGGCAGGTTTGTCTGATTATTATAAGCAACTCCTGAATTCGTTTTGTATACTTACAAGCAGAGTCTAAGGAATTATTTAGAGGATTTTGTGATTTTCCTTGTTCTACTATTTCCCTAAGAATCGCAGCTTGTTCCTGAGTGTGCCTAAGGTAGTCAGAGTGAGCTGTCCTATTGTTCAACAATCTAGGGGCTATAGGTTCCACATCAATCTTAAGCATTTCTGGAGCAATAGTGTGTTTGGTAACAACATTATCAGCTAAATCTTTTCCTTTAAGTTTCCTTAATTCATCCTTGAGAGCTGTAATGACCAAATCTTTTTCCTGAAGACTTACATTTAAATCAGAGATTTCCACAGACTTTTGGTTAACTTGATTAATTAAAGCATCACATTGTTCTTTTGATCGAATACGTGTTGGTTTGATCGAGTCATAAAGTTGCTTATAGGTCTGTTTCAAATGTTCATTCTCAGCAATAAGCTTTGACACCCTATGATCTAATTCAATATTTATCGTTTCAATCTCTTCTATGTCCTTTTTGATCTTATTATCATTCATATTTCCACTTAGAGATTTGATTCTCTCTTTCAACATTTTTATGAATGTGTCTTTCTCTTGCAACTGAGCTTTCAATTCATTTAATTCAAAATATTGATCAAAACTTGGAGCACTTTGATTTGAAACAGAATTTTCTCTTTGAAAAATTTCCTGATTAAGTTGAGTATTAACTTCTAAAGAGATGCAATGTTTTTCAAGAGTGGTAAATTTTCTGAACAGTTTATTGTGAGTCTCTTTTTCAATGAAATCCTTTTTGTTGAGATGCTCAGTCTTAAGTTTGAGACACTTTTCCAAGAGTCGTTCGTTTTCATTTAAAACTTGATTCATTTTAACTTCAAATGTTTTTTACTCTAAACGATGTTGTTCCATAGCCTGTTCCATTTGATGAAAGACATTTTGGACTTTAGAAAGTTCATTAATTAAATATTGATCGAATGTATTGAATAAGTCCCTTAGAGTTTTTACAAATGGAATTATTTCATCCTTAAAACAAGCTTTTGTATGTTCAAACCCCTACGAGCCCTTAGTGATGGATGTGGCTGTGGTTCTTGCTTTGACAACCACGTCAAAGCCAACAAGATGGTGTTTAAGTTTCTTCAAACTCGTATTTACCATGCTGACTTTAGGAAGTTCTTTCGGAACCTCAATTTTGGTGGGTATACAAGAAGGGCTAGGATCTGAAGAATTCATAGAATTCTGAGACCAAAAGGCTTGTTCAGCAGATAATTCAGTTTGTGGAACAAATCATTTTTCAAAATTCGTAAGAAAGTGTTAAGGAGCAGCTAATCGGATGGTGTGTTTAACTTATTTCTAACATCATTTGATCCTGTTGTTTTAAAAGCATTTTTGAACGACTCTTTTCAGCAAGCATAAGGGTTTCTTCAGAGTCAAGAATCATAATAGCACTAGTGTTTTTAATGACATTACCATCATAAAGCTTTGGTTCCAACTGCTGGCCTTTTCTTCAGATATAAAAGGGATTTGAAAAACCTAGACGTTGTTTTAGTGGTAGGGATTCTTAGAAAAACTGAGGTTTTGTCAACATATCTATTATCTAGCTGTTTGATCCTCTTTTCTAAAGCAATCTCTCTATCATAGTTCCTAGATTCTTCTTTCTTAAAATTATTTTTGAGAAGAGTAACTATTTGCATTAAAGATTCCTTTTCTTTTAAATGTTCAGAAAGAGTCCGTTTAAGAAAATCAATCTCTATAGACTGTGCACTGGAATCTAAAACGATATCATTACTCTTTAAATCAACATTTTGTCCTTCTTTTAAAACTTTAACATGTTCCTTATATCTTTTAAGCTCAGCAGTTAAAGTATCATTGACACTTTTATTGTCCAGATTTATCTTGGTACAATTAACTACTTGGGTTTTCAGTTGTTCAATCACAGATAATATCAGTGCATCTTGTTGTGCAGAAGAGTTAGAATTCTGAATAGCTGCCTGTTGTGATTCAATCATATACTGAGAATAAGGAATGATATTGCTATCACTGGTTATTTCAGTCTCTGAATGGTTCACAACATTTGACTGTTCAGAAGACGGCATCGCCTGCATAGCTTAATTAATCATATTGTTATCCACATTATCATGATTGTGTACCTCAGCAAGAGCAATAACAGTCATTTGTTTCCCAGAATTACTTCCACTCGCTCCTGGAGTGTAGGTCCTTGTAGTACCCCTAACAAGTCATATGCATCTAAATTATCGGCTTAATAAGCGGCATTGTGGGTAATGACTGTATGTGTGGCTTGACGTTCTGCACTTCCTGGATCTGCCAAAAATGCTAGCTCTTCTTCATGTAGAATTTGACCATTTGCTTGAGCTTGTACCAGTAACACTTTATCCTTAAACCATGAATCATCCTGTTCCTTTTAGGTTTAGTGGACTATTTGGACAAGTGTCCCTCCTCTTTGCAGTTGTAACAAATAACAGTCCTTTGTTTCCCAGAATTGCTTCCACTTGCTCCTGGAGTGTAGGTCCTACTTGTACCCGTAGCAAAAGAAATTTGCCTCCCCTGTACTGGTTGTAAAGTTACTATTCCATCATTAATGGTAGCTTGTTGCCTAGGGTTGACATCCTCAGCTAGTTGTTGGTAGTAGGATAGCGAGATGTGACGACAGGTGATACAAATGACATCATGTGGTTGATGGCATCAATGGGATCGTCACCTTGCTTGAACACTAGAAACGTTAGACCTAAGTCTAGTTGGGGAAATTCAAGTTGTTGTTGTTGTTGGTTAACTATGGGAGCATATTTCAAATTTGAGGGAGGATGATGGTAGAGAATAAACATTGTGGTGAACTAATGATTGAAATTTATTGGATGGATAAGTGATTGAAAGAGGTGTTGTTGATTGATTGTTTGAGTATTGTTGAGACTGATTAAGGTGATCCATATTGTGGAACTGGTATAGTGAAACTTGGGCTTGAAATTGAGAGTTTTGGTTATGAAATTTGATGAGTTTGTAAGAAGACTGGGGCTTCTTAGGGATGCACCAAGCAAGCGGATTTGGTTGCGTTCATGCATTAAAGAACTTCATTTGCATGAAATTCATGTTTTCCTAAGAAAGCATCGATGCCAATCAATATAGTTGTTTTGCAAGTCCAAACCCGTTTGACATATGTCACAAAAATTTGTTCACTCAGGTGGAAGAGTACTTTAAAAACTTGGTGTTCACTTGAAAATTGTTCCAGTTTCACAATTGTCGATTGCTCGTGTCAATGAGTAGCCTTTGAAAATCTCAAGTAAATTCATGTAGTGTTTCCCCTTTACTAAGCAAAAACTTATTGAATTCATCATATTAGTTTACACTCTCATTTCTGTGTCGTTAATGAAATGCTTGCATGAGAAGTTTGATTCATTTCCAAAGTTCCTTGGCGATTTGATGATTGCTAAGAAAGTGCATAGATTTGGTGGTAATCCTTAGAGAATGATATTTGTTTCTTTGACATCACAATCAGCTTGAATTGCATCTGCAGGAGTCAATTCAGAGTATTTTCTTGGTCTAGTCACTCCATTCTCCTCAATCGTAGGCCAGATGAGTAGACCCTTTTCAACAGATTCAAGGACCATTCGTCCATGTGGTATATTCATCATGTATAGCTCCATTTTTCTTTTCTAGAATCGTACATATCTTTTTCCAGCATAGGTGGACGATTGTCAGCACCCGAAAGAATCACTTGTCGGCTAGAGTGTCATTGTGAAAGTTTTGTATGTTAAAAGATTTTCAATTGTTTGATCTAACGGTGATTGAAAGAAATTGTGTTGTTGTGAGTTGTCTTTTGTGTGTATTATGTCTTGAAACTATACAGGATTTTACAACTCTTAATTAAACCGGGAAAACAAATAAATGTATCACGAGATTTTACAAATCCAAGAAATAAACCATATAATTTATGTTAGCAAGTTTAAGTGTTTTAACTTTAGTTGCAAATTATGTGTCCAAATTAAAATTGCAAATTCGGTTGTCAAAGGATATTGCAAATTCGGTTGACAAAGAAAAACTGCGAATTAGGTTGCCAAAGGAAAACTGCTAATTCGGTTGACAAAGAAAACTGCTAATTCGGTTAACACTGAATCGTCATTTTTGGTTAAACACTAGAAATCTGCCAATTCGGTTGACACTGGAAATCTTCCAATTCGGTTAACACTGGAAATATGCCAATTCGGTTAACACTGGAAATCTGCCAATTCGATTAACACTAGAAATCTGCCAATTCGGTTGACACTGGAAATCTGCCAATTCGGTTAACACTAAGAAGAAACTCAAATTTTCAAAAACGCAAAAAGACACATTTTTGATTGTTTTTTCTTAAATTTTCTTGTACAACTAGTATTACTAAGCCTATAGGTACCTTAGTATGACAATGCAAAAACCTTTATGGTTTTTAAGCAAAAATTTTGTATATTAAGATTTGTACTTTTTAAGCGCGTGCTTTCGAAAACTGACAGCTGAAAAGATGAACAAAAGTGATGTTTTTCTTGAATCTAAGCTTGTATACCTATATCCTAAAGATACTAGATCAGATTTACCAAGGTAAATAATCCTTTAGTGTACATAAGAGCTTCGAAAACAAAGAAAGAACAAAGGAAATCATACGGTTTGAAGGAAATAAATCGAACAAAAAACCAAACACAAAAAACTAAAAACTAATCACTCCATGGCTCTGATACCAATTGAAGAACAATCAAATAACATACAAGGTTAGGGAAAGAGAGGTGGTTTTAGAGAGAGAGTGGTTGGATGAACATTTTAGAGAGAGAGAGTAAAACAAGAGAGAAATGTATTAAGTGTGTAAAATAATGAACAACCAACACCCTCTCCAAGGCATGGAGGTAGTATTTATACATCCTAGTGGGTGGCCTATGGTTAGCTTGTGGGCTTTACATGGGACTTTTGGCCCAATTAGATTAATAACATTACATTTGACTAACCACGGGCTTTGACTAACTATTATTGGAAGTGACCGATACTTTTCGTGTTTCTAACATAGATTGTCCAAGTTTGAAGTCGATTTCAAACAACAACAAAGCAAGATGACCAACAAAATTGACACGGTATTGAAGGCCATCACCAATCGAATGGCAGGAGCACTCCATAGTGACACGGTTAAGAACCTGAAACTGAATGTTAGCTCTACCTCTCCATTTTTGTATGCTCGTTCTTACCCAACTGATGACCCGCAATGCTCAAACCATATACATGGTTTGATCAACACCATCACAATCCATCCCAAGAAATAAAACGACTCCCATAACAACAAGTAAGAAAAGGGTGAGCGAGATGGAGGGGGCAACCCCAAAAACTCCAATGCCATTGAAGAACAAAGGGATACACCACAACTAGGGCTAAAAAACCAGACTGCTATTGATAAAATAGGACCTAGCAGGAATGATGAGAAAATAGAATGGTTAGATGTCAAAGAGCCTCTGGATTTAGTTGATACAAGTGAGGAATCGGTCTATGAATCATTGATTAAGGAAATGCCCAAATGTTCACTGAATTATGACTTTAGGATCAAAAAGGGTGACCCAAGAAACCTTAAAATCCCCTGCCTGATAGGACATAAATTCACGGCCAACACATACATTGATATTGACCTACCCATGAACATCATGTCCTTGGCTTATTATAACTCTGTTAGAAAGAGTATATACGAGTATAGGGGAAGAAATTTCGTTAGATTAGGAAGGGACATGCACGTATTCGTTAGAAATATGAGTTACGTCATGGATTTTACCATTCTGGAAAATAGTGAGACTAATATTGACCCTAGTCTGTCCCATGTAGTATTTGGGCAGCCCTTCATTGAAATCGTTTGCCTAGCTATAA